>LBNU01039147.1:0-20766 GCA_014162995.1 Artemisia annua
AAAGCTAAATATAACAAAGTCCCGGAGGTGATAATTCCCAAAACCACTCGGCAAAGTCTTCATTGGTATAACGTCGCATGGCTCCACACTATGCCAAACCGAACGGAGGAGTCACCCTCAAATAGACTTATTTACATCATACGCGTTCCCAGCGGAATTGACGTGTTGTAATGGGCAAATTGGGATTCAAGCAAACTTAGGTTTCCGCATACTAGTGTATAAAATAAGTTAGTTTGGTCCATGAAAACAGTTTGGCATGTTTCTCACCCAAGATATAAAACAAGGGGTACTTATAAAAGGTGGGCTATAAACTCACCCTTAATAAAAGCAATCGCTAGTCAACAGGTAAAATATGCAAACCGCTCCGACACGCGACCTAAGTAAATATGGATTCTCAGTACCAATGTTCACTCAAATTGTTGTTTAAACTCATTTGAAAAGGTGGTTTATGTATTACCAAGTGCTCGTGTGTCTTGTTGTGGTGTGGTAAGTACGTTTCCAAAAAATTTTCATTTTATCGGCTCTAATGAAGGCTCGTGTTATTGGGCTCATTGGGTGGAAAGTGTATGGTGAAATTCGCCATGTGACGGAACATCGTTAACTTTCGTATTCGTCGTAAATACGTAAGTGATATGCATATTAGTATATATATATTGTATATAGTATGGCAACTTGGTGGTGTGGTTGTGTGTGTGTATATATATTTAATATTAATAAATTTATTAAGTATTTAATTAATTACATAAATTAAATATGTTTGAGAATATATTTAAAAATAGTTGTGTTTAGCGGGAGAAAGTAATATATTATAAAATAACTATCACTTATATATATATTTTATTTTCAAGCTTCACAATTATATAGTTGTTGTATTTTAGGAAAAATACTATAGCATATGTTTTAGTAAAAATTTCCTAAGTGTGTGATTTTTATAATTGGGCTGACCCGTCGTTTATTCAACGTTTCCATGTCGCATTAACAACATTCCTTCAATTTAACCACTGTGTCATTTATTTGGTCACATTTATACGTTATAACTTATTATTATACGGTATTAAATTAGGTATCGTATAAACCGTTTTAAGTCACGAAAATCATCCACATGGTTAAAACATGTGGAAAACTCGTTTTTATTCCGAACTTTTAATTGGCTGATATTTAGCTATTGCGTTATTCCATTACTGCCCAAAACATAGTTACGGTTTAATTTACGTTTTTATATATCGATATATTGTGTTTAATTTTTACCACTCCGGTAATAATTTTGGTCAAAAAGTCAAAGTTGGAAAAATCACCCCATTGGGCTTCGTGCTACTGTTCACAGGGCCGCATTTTAGGCTATTTGGCCTTCTTGCCCAAAAACCATGTTTACTGTTAATTTTTATTAGTTTTCATATTAAACATAATTAACACTTTTAATATGTTTATTCCTCAAATATAAATTTAGTCAAAATTATTTTTATCCAACTAAAAAATATATTCGATAAATTAATTATTTTACCCAAAAATGGTATTTTTAATAATTATTTACAATTAGTTAAACATTAACACAATATATAATAAATTAGAAGAATCTACCACCAATAATTCCACCAAATTACCACTTGAGCCAAAAATTTATTGTTTTCAAACCCAATATTTTATATTTTTGTTTGCATTTAATTATATATAATATATATATTATATATATATATATTATATATATATATATCATATATTATTGCTAAATTTGTTAAAAATTTAACACAATTATTTGTTTTGCTCCCAAATTAGTTACCACATTAGTCTTTACCACACTTAGCAAGAAACATTACTCATAATGTCCTGCATTTAATATGCTCCCAAAAATCTCATGCATGCAAGCAATAGTATATTAGTTAATCAACTAACAAAAATACATATCTAACACTTGGTAAACACCTTAGATTCATAAAAACATGTAATTAAACAAGATTTAGAAAAGTTTGAGACCTTCAAAGATTGTAAGTTGGACGTGCTAGAGAAGAAAGAACAATGACCCAAAACATTCCCCAATTAACCCAAATTAGCTTATATATAACCCCAAATACTTGTAAATTCAACCAAACTATTTGATCTTCAAAAATTTGAGAGAATTTTGTTTTGGTGTGTGTGTTTGGTCGGCCAAGAAGAAGAGAAGGAAAGGAAATATAAGAGGATGAAGATGCAAGCTTATGACTAGTTCAAACCATGTATTGATAATAGATTTGGTTTGTAGTGTAAACATGGATTAATTAAAGGATGGTTGGGTAATAGAGTGTTTAAGCTTGTTTGTTTTTATGGGGGAGTGTTGGCGGCTAGGGGAACCTAAGAAGGGGAAAAGTATAACTTTGCCCGGTTTGGTGTATCGTGTTCGGTTTAGCTTAAACGGTAGCCGTTATGTCCCGGTTTGACGTTTTTAAACACGAATAGTAAAATAAAGTTTTTGCCACGGTTTTTCAGAAAAGTAATAAATGAGTTTATACTTCAAAAATATATTTACTTGACCTTTTTCACAATAGTTACTGTGGTGTCGTTCGCGTGCGGCGTTGTTTTTCAGAATACCGAGAAACTCTCAGTA
Source organism: Artemisia annua (assembly GCA_014162995.1). Lineage (NCBI taxonomy): Eukaryota > Viridiplantae > Streptophyta > Magnoliopsida > Asterales > Asteraceae > Artemisia > Artemisia annua. Next base: position 2,579 of record LBNU01039147.1, read on the forward strand.
AAACGAAACTTGTCAGTAACTATCCGAAAGGATTAATTTGTTTTACTGATGAAAATAAACTTCTTCCAGTTAGTCACTGTAAGCATACAGTTACAAACGGTTCCCGAAAACATGCAGAAAACCGTGCAGGAAACATGCCAAGAAATGTGCTTAAAATGCATATACTGTTCAAAGTAAATAAATAAATAGAAATTTATTAAAATTTAATTTATGAAAATGTACCATTGTCACAACGTTTTTAATACACGTTTACGCACGTTTTTAATTATCTTTTTTACCTTCCATACCACCACCTCCACCCACCACTGCCACCCACCACCACCGCCACCACCAACACCCACCGCCACCCACCACTGCATCAACACCGCCATCAACCACGACCACCCACCACCTCCACCCCACTTGCCACACCACCCACGCCACCCCAACACCACCATCGCCCATTTTCTTATACGGTTTTAAAAGTTGGATACGCATTCACTGGTGGCGGCCGGTAGTGGTTGGTGGGTTGGTGGGTGGAAGCAGTGGCGTGGTGGTGCGGTGGTGGCGGTGTGTGAGCGGTGGCGGTGTGATGTGTTGTAGTGGTGTTGTGGGGTGGTGGTAGAAGCTTGGTGGTGTCGTGGGTGTTGGGTGCTTGGGTGTGGCGTTGGTGGTGTGGTGGTGGGTAGAGGCGGTGGCGGTGTGGTGTCGGTGGGTGTTGGGTGACGTTGGGTGTGGTGGCGTTGGTGTGGTGGTGTGGGTAGAGGCGGCAGTACGTGGTGGTGGTTGGAGGTGGTGGCGGAGGTGGGTGGGCGGTGCTATAAAACGTATATAAAAATGTGTGTATAAAAACATGTATAAAAATATATGCAAAAACGTGTAAAAACGTATATAATTTTAAAAGTAATGAAAGTCATCTAACTTGATATTTTTTGTCATTGTATGTAGCCATGATAAACGATCGTTAGTCTAAAGGACTAACATTGCAATGATAAACCTAACGATCATTAGCTTAACCTGCTCCAGCAGGTCAAACAGGTCACCGCTACACGCAATGAACGGATTTTGCAAGTTCATTGACACATTGGGAAAAAAAAGAATGCTACATACAATGGTAAAAAGTGGCAAGTTAAATACATTTTCAGATAATTTGCCCAAACGTAAAAAAACGATTGAAAACGTGAAAAACTGTTGAAAACGTTAAAAATGGACAAAACATATGAAAACGTATAAAAATGGACTAAAATGTATGTCCCGCGTAATTAAAATGAATTAGAGACTATGAGTGTTATTTGAGATAAACCATAGGGACGAAACATGTAATTTTTTCATTATAGGATAACTGGGAACCCGTTACATATCTTACATTGCAATTAAAAATAAGTTGAGTAGACTAAATTGAATAAAAAAAAGTAGAGTACCTTAAATTGAAATTGAAGCTAAGTTGGATACACTTTTGTGCAATTAGCCCATAGAAGAATTATGGAGCCACTTATGTTTGAGAGAAGATAGGAAAATGGAGAATGATTAGTTTTAAAAAAACAAAAAGGGGTTAATGGACAATTTAAGATAAAATGACATTTAATTATACATAATTTAATTATTTAAACATATATGTTACTTTTAGTCATTTGGAAGAATATATATGCAAGTATGATTTTAACTTGGATATATATGCAATTATTAAGCTTTAAAGGATATATATGCAATTTCCTTTAAAAAAACACATTTATATCTTCTTTCTTTAAGCGTAGGGAGTGTTAACATGTTATAATACCAACACCACCGCCACGCCAGCGCCACATCATTTCAACACCAAATAAGAACTCATAACACCCAATAACACCACTTTCAGGGACCCGCCTTTTTTTAAAATAACAATTTACAAATTATATCCTCAACAATTTCATTAATTATACATTCAAACACTTCATTTATAAAATTAAACATTACAATACGAAATAAAAAAACATTACATTAAACAAAAAGACATAAAAGAAATTACGAAAGACAAATACGAAATGAAAAATACGATAAGTAAATAACTAAAACTAGTCATCATCTACTTCCATAAACTCCTCAACGTATGCTCCATAAGCTGCTGTTGGAGATTAAGATGAACATCTTTGTCACGTAATTCCTTATTCCTTCGACGACGCTTATCACATCTGTCAATCCATCTGTCTTCCATGTGTCTAGCCGGATTCCTGAACAATGCTTTGTAGTCACTTAGTGCAAACTTTTGGTCTTTTATATTCATGTTATGCAATATGATGCAAGAATACATGATTCTACGTATCTTGGTAACCTCGTAAGCTCGTGCTAGTTGTTGTATTATTCCCCATCGTCCTTGGAGAACACCAAAAGCACATTCAACATCCTTTCTTGCACTTTCTTGTCGCCTTTTAAAGAAACTGTGCTTATCGTCTGAAGCTGTTGTGAACGATTTGACGAAAGTAGCCCACTGTGGGTAAATTCCATCAGCTAAGTAATACCCCTTATCAAACACAACTCTATTTACCTCATACGGAGCTACAGGGGCTTCATCTTTAAGCAGGTCATCGAACAACAGCGAATTATCTAAAACATTGATATCATTATTCGCACTCGCTACACCAAAAAAAGCATGCCAAATCCACAAATCATGTAACGCAACAGCTTCAAGCAATATAGTCGGGTATTTTTTTATGACCACTAACATATTGCCCTTGCCATGACACCGGACAATTTTTCCATTGCCAATGCATACAGTCGATGCTACCAAGCATTCCCGGAAAACCATGTTCACCCTCATGTGCCGCATATAGGTTTTGAACGTCATGCATATTTGGTTTTCTTAAAAACTCAGGACTAAACAAATCAATAACGCACATATTGAAATTATCCAGACAATTACGTCCGGTACGTGCACTCATTTGCAAATACTCATCGAACGCATCCGGTGAGTTGTCGTATGCCAATTGGCAAATGGCCATAGTGCATTTCATGAGAACACTAATACCCGTCCGACCTGTACAATCAGGTTCTTGGCTAAAGTATGCAAAATGAGCAGGAAGAGGATAGGCAGTATATGATTCAATACCGGAAACTATTTCTAGAAATAGTTTCCGGCTCATACGAAATCTAGTACGAAAGTCTCTATGTGGATACTTACAATTTTCATTAAAATAGTCGGCCTTCAAACGCTCTTCTACAAGCTCACGCTCACGGGAAATTGGGTTACGGGTTAACCGGAAAGTTGATTGGGCTTTTTCTTCTTGTATTCGTTGGTACTCATAGGCGGCCATAATTGCTAAAGCATCGGCTTCATCTTCGATATCGGAAAGGTTTACATGTGCGGCGTAAGTTGGATGTGGATCCATTGTGAAAGAATTTTTTTTTGGATATAAGATGGTTTTATTTTTGTGTTTGTAGAAGGGTTAGAATAACCAATGTATTTATAAGGTTTTAAAATATAATATATATATATATATATATATATATATATATATATATATATATATATATATATATATATATATATATATATATATATATATATATATATATATATATATATATATATATATATATATATATATATATATATATATATATATATATATATATATATATATATATATATATATATATATATATATATATATATATATATATATATATATATATATATATATATATATATATATATATATATATATATATATATATATATATATATATATATATATATACATATATATATATATACATATATATATATATATACATATATATCTATATATATGTATATATATGTATATATATATATATGTATATATATATATATACATATATATATATATACATATATATATATATATATATACATATATATATCTATATATATATATATACATATATATCTATATATATGTATATANTCCCACAACGCAAGTTAAGGAAATAACGTAAATGGAAACGCTGTCATAACGCTAGCTATGTGGGAATGATCATAACGCGAAAACGGCGTTTTTTTTTGTGCCAACTAGACAATAACGCCTAACCGGCGTTACCATTCCCTTCCCTCTTAAGCATGCAACTTGAGATTTTTATTTTTATTTTTATTTTTATTATTATTATTTTTATTTATTTTTATTTTATTTTAATAATATTATTTTTTTTACAAACACCCCCAACAATGATTAATTAGAAACAAAAAACACCCCCACAAAACATCGGTCGTGTAGCCGATCGAATCACCCAAAAAATAGGGGTGGGCCGCGTCTTGTTTGTCTTCTCGTCGTAGGTGGACGCGTCCCCCATGGGAGACCGATCGATCATTTAGTCTACCATAACGACTAGCCTTATTTTTCTACTATAAGGAACCCCTTAAACAGTAATCCTACTGGGGGCGAGTAACAAAAACCGATAAACTGAATCGAAATCGAAAAAGCCGAACCAAAAAACCAGCCCCAATAGACAAACCGATGGTGGTGGTTTTGATTTTATAAAAACCGAATGTTCGGGGTGGTCTTTGGTTTCATACGAAAAACTGAATCGAAAAAACCGCCCGCCCCACCTTTATATATGTTTTCATATAATTTTATCTACTAGTTATAATACCCGTGCACGCACGGGGTTTTGACATAAATTTTAATTATAATGTTTTTTTCTTTGAGTAATTGTTAATTTAAAATAAATGTGCTAAAAGCCGAACCCTTATACTACCCCCGTCTCAAAATAAGTGTACAGTTTAAATTTTCAGAATGAAATTGATTCAACTTTAATCTTAACTATTTTCATTGATGTTATATATCCAAATCAAATTCAAATTCAAAAGAATAGTGTTACAATGGCTTGTTTAATGATTCAGATTCTATTAGAAGGCACATAAGTTACTTTGCAACGCATAATCTTTTTTTTCAAGTGTGATATATAAGCATCCCCCACATCATATGAAGAAGGGAAGTGATTGACACACTCTCAATTTTTATTGAGACCACATTATGCAATAAACAGTTGTACTTTTAGTATAAACTGCTTTAACTGCTTGTACCGTGAGTGTCCCGATAAAAAACGAAAGTGTGCCAATCCCTTCCCTATGAAGAACAACACTCCATTATGCTCCAATCAAAGAGTTGTTTATAAAGATATACACAATTTACCCGTAGAGTAAATATTCGACGTTGAATTTCTTTGCAGCTCAGATAGTCACCATATAATGAGTTTATAATTGCAAATATACTCATTGTGTTACACCCAATTTGTTTTTTTAAACAAAATATATCTCACGTATGCCATTGAATCTCTGTGTAAAATCTCATAGAGTTTGCATCCAAGACCTACGAAATTATGGAAACATGTCGAAACTCACTTGACAACATTATTGACCCCTAATAATTAGTTAACTTAAAGTACACAAAAACACTAAAAACTTATTTATACAAACTCCATTTACAACTATTAATAGAGGGAGATTCTTACTTGAGATCATCAATATCCATAACTCCTCACTATCTTATCGTATGTGATATAGAAACATAATGTGTGTCGATTAACAGTTAACTTTTTGAAAGATAAACACAAAAATCTGTTGTGTCACCTATGAGTCATGCTACTTTGTCCAAAATGTGCAGAAATTTCCGGTTGATGTTGGGTTAAGATGGTTTTTGTGTTAACTTGGATTATTTTGTTTTTGTCCTTCTGTTATAGATCAACTATGTCAACGTAAACAACACCAGATCAGTTTCTGAGTAGCTACCACTTTCAAGAACGAACATGGCATTATAAAAAATAACACATACATAAAGCATACCAATCACCACTTTATTATGCCCGAACGCTATAAGAATCAAAACTTCAACATAATATACCATTAAGGGTGCGTTTGGTTTCCTACTAAGGGAATCAAACTATCACTATGAAAGTGATAGTTTGTGTTTGTTTAGGATGCCTGGGCCCACAACTATGACTATGAAAGTCTAATATATTCCATACTCCATATACAACTCTTGAGGGGGGAATGGATCTTTCATAGTTGAGGGACCCACCACTACTATCAAACTCATACCCATTGTCATTCCTCGCAGCATACCAAACGCACCCTAAATTCAACAAATTTCACAACTTTATCAACTAAACAATACAAAAGACCCACAAAAGCAAAACTTCAACAAAACAGAAAGTCAAATTTTAAAAACTTTATCAGCTAAACCCAACACCAAAAGATCATTTTAAAAAAAAATTAACTTAAACCTAATCTCAGTCATTAATACATTTTTATGCTTAAACATCGACAACTTTATACGTTTTTGTACGGTTTTATACGTTTTAATATTCAATTTTGATTCTCCAAATCGGTTTGATTTTGGGAAGGTATGGTTTGATTCAGATTATAGAAGATGGATGCGATTTTTATGCCTCGTGATATTGGATATTCATGAATTAAAACATAAACATTCGTTCATCACTACAATACATCATGAATATCCAATCTCATGAATTGAAAGAACGAATGTTTAGGTTTTGTCATGTGGGGTAGAAGAGAAGAGAGGAAGGGAAAAACTGATTCTTATGTGGTTAAAATTTGGGACTCTATTTATCTCTTTAAAAGTTTATATTTGACCCCTAGTCTTTTAAATTAACCCCACCATTCATCAAGTTTCTTTTTCTCACAAAATTGACACTTTGATTTTTATACACAATTTGCTTGTGAAACGAAATTTAACATTGTTTGAATAAATTGAAGCCAATTTTGACTTTTTATTAACCAATCATATTGCTCGATTTTGCCTACGTGGCACGAGCGCTGTCGATGTTATAAGTTAAAATATATCCGTATATAAACTTTTATTTAGCTGACATAGATGTTGAGGTTGATGTTGTTGTTTAACTTTTAACAATTGGTATCATGTTGTACGAAATGTGCGAGTTTAGTAGCACATAATGAAAATTATCCAAACTCGCTACCAAGTATTTCCAAACTCGCTAAGAAGAAGGTTTCCCAAACTCGCTAGGAAGAAGGTTTACTAAACTCGCTATTAAACCCTAAGTTTGTCAAACTCGCTATTAAACCCTAAACCCTTTAACTGTTAATATGCGTACTGTTTTATCTATTTTTTCCAACAAGCTGAGTACCAAAAAGATTAAAGACCAAGTGAAATGTGTAAAAAACTTTAACAAACTTATGAAAAGCTCAAACAAAACCAAAGTTAACGAGTACAAAACACTAATAAATGAGATCAAACTAGCCTAAACTAATCAAAAAACAACCCCAAATATCCCTAGGCGAATGATACCACTTGTTAGGTCACCATGTTGTAACATAACAATCATATAATCATTAACCAAGAAAGAAGAAGAAGAAGAGACAAGAATTATGGAAGGAACTCAATGTATGTAAATGATGAACTTGTATTTCATAAGAGAACCAACAAGCCTTAACCAAGGCTTATACATAGTATATATAGGGGAGTCCAAGGGTTTCTATATCATTCTAGCACTATTACATACTTGGCCCTTGGACTTCCACACAATGTAACAATACATCATAAACTTACATAACATGAAAGATAAAATGTAAACATAATAAGTCTAATAAGCAACCTATTACAAATATAATGACCGACACTTTTCATAACGTGAAACGTGTTCCTAACAGAATTGATGAAGTTAAAATATACTCCGTAAAGTTTTTCAAAAATGTTTTCAGGATATCCATATATAAACTTTAAATAATAATTACATGAGTCGTTGATATTTATATTACCGTTAATAATAATTTATCCGTATTTAATATTCAAATCTGTGTACGCATAGATTAAACTTTATAACAGGATAACATGAGTCCTTATTTAACGTACATAGTAAAAAAGATATTTTAATATATGAAAGTTTAAAACTAATATTTATTTTAAAAATATTTAACGTATATTAAACCTAATTCATATATTTATAAATTTTTGTAAGTTTAATGGATGGAAGTCTCAAGCCAGTACTAATACTAATGTAATTGTAAACAAAGTTCATATTATAAAGTGTAGAGGGTATAAAGCGTAAGGGGTTATTTGTTTATTATCTAAAGTTATCAAAAAATATGGAGATTTATAATTTTACACTTAACTCTATATAGTATATTTAAAATTCAACCAGTAATGTTTTATTAATTACCTCCTCTTTTTTTAAGTTTTTATTTTTATAAATTTGACATCTATATTTTTATGTATTTTTTTTTTCAACTAAATTCTCCACCAATTTATTAAAGTTTGACCAAAATCAATTCAATTTTGACTTTTTATTAGTCAATCATATTGTTCGATTTCGCCTATGTGTCAAAATCGAGCTCTCCTATTGGTCCAATTTTTTTCCCATAAGATTGTTTTGTCAAAAAAACTCCGAAATGATGTAATTCCTTTATTATATAAAAGATATAAGAGATTTAATATTTAATTTTAAAGATTTGAGTATACAATAGGGCAAATGTTTTATAAAAGTGTCATACTTGCCACCATTTATTTTTCTGGGTATCGAACAAAAAAATTTCCTTATATAAGTATTTTTCTTTCAAATTTGTCCTTTTTAAGGTACTTTGTGACAATTTTTGCCCTTCGAAAAAAAAATTTCTATTATCCGAGAGGGGTAAAAATGTCGCAAAATACCTAAAAAAGACCGAATTAGAAAGAAAAGTACCCGTATAAGTAAAAAAAATTGTTTACTGCCTAGAAAAACAAATGGCGACAAGTAAGGTACCTTTTTAAAACATTTGCCCTATAAATACAATATTATCTAAGAGAAAAACAAGTGTTGTCTATTATCTAGACAATTAAATTTGATTAAATGATATTATATTTTTGTTTTCGAACAATACTGTTTTTTGAATGTCTTTGCGAACAAAAAATACAAAGACATGTATTTTATATTTTAAATTCTTTTTCGGTTGTTTTGTAACTCTCGATTGTTGGATAATGCTACTCTTGATATTTTTTTTAATATTTTTGCTTGAAAACTTGGAATAATGAAATTTATATAAGATGAAAACTTGGTTGTTTTCAAGTGAGAAAAAACCCAAAAAAACCAAAATCGAACTGATTAAATGTAAAAAAGCGAAAAGCCAAAACAAACGGTTTGCAGTTTTTAAAAACTGATACAGTTCGGTTTTTAGTTTTAGCAGAAAACCACTCCACCCCGCCCTACGCTCACCTCTAAATCCTACTAGAAACTTAACACACAGGCACCATATTGCTTAGAAACATTTGTTCTTATTTAACAAAAATAATGAGCAATTACTAAAACGTACGAGTAGTAAACAATACTCCTAAATACGAGTAACTTTTTTTTTTCTCTCTCTCTCTCTCTCTCTCTCTCTCTCTCTCTCTCTCACATATGAAGTTGCACAACTTGCTTCAGTCCCTGGACTCCCTGCACTCAGCACCATTTGCTTCTCACTGTTAAGAATCTCACATAAAATTAATTACTAACTGTCTAAATGACTTATCTATATGTCTAATGCTCCTTGCCATCATCTCATAACATTTAAACCCATAGAACAACATATATTGTCTCTTTCAAATCTTTAAACCATATCGATCTTCATTTTGTGCCACTAAATCATTTTTCTTAATTTATGCATCCACCAAATAAGAAAAATGGTTTAGTAGCACAATATGAAGATCGATATGGTTTAAAGATTTGAAAGAGACAATATATGTTGTTTTATGGGTTTAAATGTTATGAGATGATGGCAAGGAGCATTAGACATATAAATAAGTCATTTAGACGGTTAGTAATTAATTTTATGTGAGATCAGTTAGTAATTTTATGTGAGATTCTTAACAGTGAGAAGCAAATGGTGCTGAGTGCAGGGACTGAAGCAAGTTGTGTGCAACTTCATATGAAAAAATAAATAAATAATAAATAAATAAAAAAAAATAAAAAATAAAAAAATTACTCGTATTTAGGAGTATTGTTTACTACTCGTATGTTTTAGTAATTGCTCATTATTTTTGTTAAACAAGGGCAGATGTTAAGCAATTAGGTGCCTACGCGTTAAGTGTCTAGTAGGGTTATTGTTTAAGGGGGTTTCCTTATAATATAGATATATTTTGTTTGATATTTTATACGGATGCTTCCAAAAGCATACTATATAGGTTTGTTAACTAAACTTATGTCGTAATCTTTTCATGTAGCTTACCATGTCATACTTGCGGTAGCACCCACTTTCGATAAATAGCTTGGGGTGTGCTATGCACATCCACTAAACATACCTGGTAATTGTTACTTATCAAACGATGACGAGATTTGTCTTTTGCTATTTTCTCATGTAAGAAAAATATTAAATTCACAGCTTGATATATATACTCCATATAAAACTTGAGTTAAATCACTTAGAATCACACATGCATGGATTAGCAAACACAATCAAACTTTAGAAAACCTTACAAATATATAGATCGATGCATCATGCATATATCAGTTATTCAAAGCAAATATATATATAGATGAAGAGAAAGAACGGTAACATACAAACTTCAGTGCTATTACAACTTGTTCTCTTAGCATGTTCCATTTTTTACAATGCTTAGGTGCCTGTCTTATTCCAAGATTTACAGAATTTGAGTGTATTATGAATGCGACATATAAAGTTACCTCAAAAGGTAAGTGCTATAAGAATTGAGTGAATTATGTACTTTAAACCACCGGATGTTGAATTATGTACGTATTAGTTAACTTGGTGCATGTCGACGTGATAATCGAAACATGGAAAATGACTTGTTAAACTTTTATCAAGAAGTAACATTGATCGTACTATGTGGGTCACTATGATAAAATCCCAAAAGCTTTTAGCAAAAATCGATAGCAAATATACTCAAAATTTGGGCAGTGAGGCATGTTCCTCGATCATAAGCCAACTCGATAATATGAACATTTAAGTTTTCAAGAAGAAGAACCGATACCATCTAAACCGTGTAAAATGCTACAAACCAAATAACGTCCCTGAATGATTTTGTTACAAATAAGAAAAAAAAAAAAAAATCGATGGTATAAATATCTTTGATTCAAAAAACCACAAGAAACAATCAAAAGATTAACACGTTATTTATCTACACTATATAATTCATTCAAGCATTTAATTGAAGTGGTATGCACAAAAGTAACTTTTGAAAGATTTTCTTTCACCTAAAAGATTAAAGTTTCACAACCAAACTAACCTTAAACCAAGAATGGTCTATTCAGGTTGTGTAGATGTGCAATGTACCAAGAACATGCAATACATGAACTAACAAACAAAAGTTCATTAAGTCGATACAACATTATTGTATAGCTTAAGCATGAACATGGCATTTGATCGAACATATGAGCATTTGATAAAAGCACATATACATAAAAATATGTAATGGGATTCTGAATAAGAATGAATGTGACATAAAAAATAAGAATTAAGTAATGAAACAGCACACCTCGTACACCGCATCATATGCGGCTCAGTACAGTAGGTTCATGAGTTTCATTTTTAGTTTGCTAGCTGAGGTTGTTTGGATGGCTCTTTGTCATGTAGGCCATGCCTTGTTTTTTACTTTTTTGCTGTCTTTCCCACTTGTTTCATTAGTAGGGTTTTGTTGTGAGTGCAGCAAGTACTTTGTTTGTTGTTGTGGTCCTTCGTTGTATATATTTGGTTCCTTTTTTGGTAATAAATCTTGCTATTCAAAAAAAAATAATAATAATTATATCCAAATGACATGCTTATATCATAACAATGACGAGATTTGTTTTTTGCTATTTTCTCGCGTAAGAAAAATACTAAATGCACGAGTTTTTTAAATAATCATATAGTATCTTTAAAAGGTAGTTAACAGAAGAGTCATGCATCGTCCTCCTCAACATTGACATCGTTATTTCCGATTCCTTCACGGTTTGGTGATGAGTACGACATGATTCCAAGATAATAAACGGTTCCCAAGCAAAAGAGCACATAAATTCCGGATTATGTAAACGTTTTTTAATGTCGGTTCGATTGAGTTACTACAGGATGTTGCGTTCATTTGAGCGAGCAATGACATATTATTTTTTGTTTATATTGTTCGTTAGTATGTTAAGGTATTGGCATTCGTCGAGCGTATTCATTGTGCTGATAGGAGCTAGCTTATTGTTTACTCGATTAGTCTTAAATCCAGGTGATATGATAAAAGCGTGTTGATGTCGGAATCATCAAAAGCAAAAAATAAATTCCTTCCGGTGAAGTCGTATTGTAGGTTAGGATGATGACCGCTACATAACTCATATTGTATTATGTTTCACAGTGTTTCTATCTTGCGGTTTCAAGAATTTTTGTGCTTAAATAAGAAAAAGGAGATTAAATATTATGTTAAATAAATTTCAAAATACATTCCTTTGAATACTTTTTAAGGATACCCTGCGCCCTAAGAAACTCCTAAATGCACAGCATGATATCTATCTTTAGATATTTAAGGAAGTCTTAAGTTTAACATTAGCATCCTTAACAGAAGACACTTGTCTTCTATTACAATGACACAATTGGAATTTCTTTTTACCAAATTTGTTTTAACAATATTCCTCTAAAAATATTTAATTATTACAAGAATTTTCACCCACTAAAACTCTTCTTTATTCACTCAAACACACATCATTTTCAATCTTGCCATAAACTTAACAAAAGCTTCAATTGGTAACGTTGTTAAAACTTAAAAGCTATTACTAACTTTTAAATCAAGACCTTTCACTTTTCAACTAATTGTGTTTTAAACTTGAGTTCGATTTTGGGGTGTGTTATTAAGTTGTTTTACGTTTACATTTTCTTCTTTTACATTCGACTAAACATTCTTATAAATATTGAATTTTTATTCTACAACTCTAAATAAAAGCTTAACGTAATAGTGAATTACTTCTGTTTAATATTCTTGTCAAATTGTATTTCCCCTAGCTTTGTGTTAAAGTTTAATGTATTAGTCAAAACTTTTGAAAATATGTATGTACGGTACATAAAGCTTAAAGCCTTGAATTCTCTTATTGTTGGCTAGCCATGATGATCTATGGTTATAAATAAAAGGGTAAAATCTATAAATACTCTATTTATTAACCAAAACAACCCATTATGCTTTATGAACTTTTAAACCACTTATTATGCTTTTAAAAATCTTACACGTTAGTCCCTGTGGTTGCAGAATCTTGCAGTGTCTATCCTTTCACCTAATGGTCGTTTGTTTTTAGGGCTATCTCTTTGCAGCGTCATTTTGTAAGTTTTTGTCCGTTTTATAAGTTTTCATCCGTTTTTATACGTTTTCGTTTGTTTTTACATGTTTTCATCAATTTTTATATGTTTTCGTCCGTTTTCTTACGTTTTCGTGTGTTTTTATCCGTTTCCTTTTGTTTTCATCCGTTTTTATACATTTTTGTTTGTTTTCATACGTTTTCGTCCATTTTTATACGTTTTTATCCGTTTTCATACGTTTTCTTTTGTTTTTACATGTTTTCATCCGTTTTTACTTGTTTTCATATGTTTTTATCCGTTTTTATATATTCTCGTCAGTTTTCATACTTTTTTATACGTTTTCTTCAATTTTTATCCGTTTTTTATACTCTCTCGTCTGTTTTCATATGTTTTCATCCGTACAAAAATGGACGACAACGTATAAAAAGGGACGAAAATGGATAAAAACATATGAAAACGTATGAAAACGAATGAAAACGTGTAAAAACTGATGAAAACGTATGAAAACAGACGAAAATGTATAAAACGGATAAAAACAGATGAAAACGTATGAAAACAGATGAAAACGTATAAAAACGGACGAAAACATATGAAAACGGACGAAAACGTATAAATATGGATTAAAGCATATGAAAACGTATAAAAACTGGTGAAAATGATCATTATGCAAAAGGATAGACGCTGTAAGATTCTGCAACCACACGTGTAAGATTTTTTAGAATATAATGAGTGGTTTCAAAGTTCATAAAACATAATGAGTGTTTTGGTTAGCGCATAAAGTATTTATAGATTTTACCCTAAATAAAATTCAGGTTCCATGGGTTGTGCTACGCGTAAACCCTTAGCATTTCCTACTCATTCTATAATAAGGAGGAGTCATTTGAGCTTAACATGCTAAAATAGTGCCGCCTTATCACTTATATTTTTGACGCATCATAACTCATTCATAAAAAAAATATAATTTATGCACATGAACCTTTACAAAAAATTTAAAACAACTAATCAAACTACTGGTCATATAATTTGTCATAGACTTTCCACAATGAAGCCCTTTGAGCTTAACATGCTAAAATAGTGTCATCTTATCACTTATATTTTTGACACATCATAACTCATTTATATATAAGAAAAATGATATATTTATAAATAATCATGTCTCTAATTTGTGTTATCACATCTGTCTAATTGAATACAACGCAACTCAAACCAAACATAGTAATTTATGCACGTGAACCTTCACAAAAAATTAAAAACAATTAATCAAACTACTAGTCATATAATTTGTCATAGACTTTCAAGAATGACCAAGCTATATCTAGATCTATATAAACTAAAATAATAAATATGATAAACTTAACCCTTATTTGACTCTATTGTTAATTTAGATATTTTGTGCAACAATTAATAAAGCTAAAATTATCATAACATTTGTATGACCTTATTGAAATATGAAGAAAACAAAACTCATATTGAGACTTGCACATGTAAAAAAGAAATGAAATGTTACCATGTTATAAATATTTGAACAAAAATTTATAAAATAATGTACGATAACAATAGCAATTTTAAGGAAACAATTATGTGAAATGCACAGCCTTATGCATCTCTATACTCCATATAAAACTGGATTTACACGTACGTAAATCACTTAAAATCACACATGCATGGATTGACAAACATGATCAAACTTTTGAAAACCTTACAAATAAATAGATATATGCATCACTTATTCAGAGCATAATTAAATATATAGCTTACGTCCTGCAGATTTGTCGATACGAAAAGAGCTAGGTGTTAAACTTTCGTGACTTTCGGGAGGCTGTGAAGAACAATGGTCTCAATCGTGACACCAGGACCGAAACCAAACAGAACACCCCAGTCTAAACCTTCACCAGTCGTTGCAGCACCGTCCTCAGTGGACTTCTTCCTCATCTCGTCAATGATGAACAATACAGCCGCACTAGAGATATTCCCAAACTCACTTAGCACATGCCTGCTAGCTCTCATCTTATTCTTGTTGAGACCGAGCTTGACCTCTACATCATCAAGTATTGCCCGACCACCTGGGTGGACGATCCAAAAGATCGAGTTCCAATCAGTTATACCCAACGGAGAAAACGCTTGTATTAATGCCTTCTCGATGCATTCGGAGAGCAAACTTGGAAGCTTTCTTATCAGATTAAACTTTAGACCGACCTCCTTCAGTTGTCCCCCTATAGCTCTATCAGTGTCGGGTAAAATAGTCTGAGCAGTAGACACCATCTGGAACAGTGGACGCTCCGTAGCCAGGTCAGGGTCCGAACCCACGATGACAGCACCTGCTGCATCAGCAAAAATAGCTTGACCTATGAGGGAGTCAATTTGGTTTTCGTTAGGGCCACGGAAGGAGATCAATGTCACTTCACAGCAAACAGCAAGAACACGAGCACCCTTATTGTTCTCAGCAAGGTCCTTGGCTTGACGTAGAACCGTGCCACCCCCAAAGCATCCCTGGTTGTATATCATGTGGCGTTTGACTGAAGGGTTTAAACCGAGGAGCTTCGTGAGCTGGTAATCTGGACCAGGCATTTCAATGGCAGAAGTAGTGCAAAAGATGAGGTGGGTGATTTCGGATTTTGGATGGCCCCATTCTTTGATGGCTTCGATGGCAGCTTTGTGAGCGAGCTTGGGGACTTCCACGACACATACATCATGGCGGATGTCGAGGGAAGGAGCATTGTAAACTCCTACGTCAGGGTTCTCATTCAGGAACTCCTCTGTCAAGTGAATGTATCGCTTTCTTATCGAACTCTTCTCGCCTGCAATAAACAACAATTTTAACGATCAGCACACAAAAACACCTTAACATTGAAACGTCCCATGGTTGAAATATACATGCATGCATATCTTTAATTATCATGCATAACACTCATCATAGTTCCATGGAGAATAGCAAAAATCTAAGTAAATAAGAAAGGGTAGATACATACATATGAGCTTAAGTTTCTCTTTGAGATCAACCATGTGCTCACTTTTCGTGACCCGAAAATAAAAATCGGGAAAATCAGCTTGATATATACAATTGGACGGAGTTGCAGTGCCAACCGCGAGAATGGTGGCTGGACCTTGTGCTCGTTGAGCGTTTCTTATCTTCTCTACATCAATTGAGGAAGCCATTGGTGTTTATTATCAGATAGCTTCAATATTTCAAAGTAATGAGACAAGTACAAGTGATAAGAAGAAGATGTTTCAGTTGTTATATAGAGGGAGAGTAATAAATTTATGGTTAAGATACTTTCATCTTTACGTAACATAAACATGAAAAGTTATGTGATGTAAAAATAAGCTTCACTAGTTTATGGATGACAGTGTTAGTGGACACTTGTATTAGAGTTAGACTTGTACGTGTCTATATTTGTGTTGCTTAAGTCCAAGTTTAATGGATAGGTTTAGTCGCTAATATAAATTATTGGGATACATGTGATCACAATTATGAATCAATAAAAATCTCACATTAACATGGTATGGAACCTAAGATCATAAAACCTAAAGTCATTCTTTTTTCGGTTTTACAAAAAGTCGACTGCCACGAGGTTTATATTTTATGTTTCTTTTTCATCGACTATAATAAAGTTGACTGCCGCAAGATTTAAGCCTTAGAGCCTAAGATTAACAAAAGTTGACTTCCACAAGGATTATATTGTTTGTATCTCTTTTCATCAACGCACACAAATTGGTTACAACAAGTCATTTTTAATCACCCATTGGAATTATTGAATTGGTTTCACTTGGAATTATCTATTCCACCAAAGTGAAGAATAGATATTCATTTTGGTGAACTTTTGTCTTCTGTAGTCGACTAACTTCGCACCCCTTGTTCATAATGACGAACTTTTGTCTTCTTTTATCAATTGGTTGGTCTTTTTTTTATCCTTTAGTCGATTGTTAATATTAGCTTTTCAAGTGAATGATCATACTTCATTAGTTTAAGGGTAGTTTAGCATAGCCGTATTTGAGGGTGTACGAGGTGTGTTATCGCACAGGGCCTCAAAATATATGCCTACTTATATAGTTGTGGCCTCAAAATTCATTTTCAACCTCAAAATGTCGACGATATATAGAATTTTGTTTTAAATATTTGTTAAACTTTACTTCAAGTGGGTGACAGTGATGAAAAAATCATAAAAATTAAAGCTGATCGTTACAATATATTTCTAAATGTCATGTTTAGNTGGATAGGTTTAGTCGCTAATATAAATTATTGGGATACATGTGATCACAATTATGAATCAATAAAAATCTCACATTAACATGGTATGGAGCCTAAGATCATAAAACCTAAAGTCATTCTTTTTTCGGTTTTACAAAAAGTCGACTGCCACGAGGTTTATATTTTATGTTTCTTTTTCATCGACTATAATAAAGTTGACTGCCGCAAGATTTAAGCCTTAGAGCCTAAGATTAACAAAAGTTGACTTCCACAAGGATTATATTGTTTGTATCTCTTTTCATCAACGCACACAAATTGGTTACAACAAGTCATTTTTAATCACCCATTGGAATTATTGAATTGGTTTCACTTGGAATTATCTATTCCACCAAAGTGAAGAATAGATATTCATTTTGGTGAACTTTTGTCTTCTGTAGTCGACTAACTTCGCACCCCTTGTTCATAATGACGAACTTTTGTCTTCTTTTATCAATTGGTTGGTCTTTTTTTTATCCTTTAGTCGATTGTTAATATTAGCTTTTCAAGTGAATGATCATACTTCATTAGTTTAAGGGTAGTTTAGC
The DNA here is from genome assembly GCA_014162995.1 of Artemisia annua. Lineage (NCBI taxonomy): Eukaryota > Viridiplantae > Streptophyta > Magnoliopsida > Asterales > Asteraceae > Artemisia > Artemisia annua. Next base: position 20,538 of record LBNU01039147.1, read on the forward strand.
ATAGCCGTATTTGAGGGTGTACGAGGTGTGTTATCGCACAGGGCCTCAAAATATATGCCTACTTATATAGTTGTGGCCTCAAAATTCATTTTCAACCTCAAAATGTCGACGATATATGGAATTTTGTTTTAAATATTTGTTAAACTTTACTTCAAGTGGGTGACAGTGATGAAAAAATCATAAAAATTAAAGCTGATCGTTACAATATATTTCTAAATGTCATGTTTAG
>LBNU01039147.1:21038-43429 GCA_014162995.1 Artemisia annua
TTTCGGGTCACGAAAAGTGAGGCAACATGGTTGTCTCAAAAGAGAAACTTAAGGCTCCCATATGTATCCCTGCGATTACCCTTTCTATTTACCTTAGATTTTGCTATTCTCCTGGAACTATCGATGAGTGTTATGCCATTGATAATTAAGATATGCATGCATGTATATTTCACCCCATCGGGCGTTTCAATGTTACCAGGTGTTTTTGTGGTGCTGATCGTTAAAATTGTTGTTTATTGCAAGGCGAGAAGAGTTTCGTAAGAACAGGCGATACATTCCACTTGACGAGAGGAGTTCCATGAAATTGAGAAACCCTGACGTAGCGAGTTTCAATGCTCCTTCCCCTCCGAACATCCGCCATGATGTATGTGGTCGTGGATCCGCCAAGCTCGCTCCACGAAAGCTGCCCATCCCGAAGCCATCCAAAGAATGGGGCCCATCCCAGAAATCCGACAATCACCCACCCTCCCATCCTTTTGCAGCTACTTCCTGCCATTCGAACAATGCCTGGTCCGAGATTACCAGGCTCCAACGAAGCTCACCCCCCGGTTTAAACAGCGCCTTTTCCCCCCAAGTCAAACCGCCACCATGATATGACAACCAGGGATGCTTTGGGGGTTGGCACGGTTCTAAGCGTCAGCCCAAGGACCTTGCTGAGAACAAATAAGGTGCGGCTCCGTGTTCTTTTCTGGACCAGACTGTTTGCTGTGAAGTGACATTGATCTCGCTTTCCCGCTGCCTCTAAGAAACACAACACATTCGACTCACCTCTCTCCTCACCTCAACAACCAAACAATTTTTGTTATCCTTTAGTCGATTGTTAATATTAGCTTTTCAAGTGAATGATCATACTTCACTAGTTTAAGGGTAGTTTAGCATAGCCGTATTTGAGGGTGTACGAGGTGTGTTATCGCACAGGGCCTCAAAATATATGCCTACTTATATAGTTGTGGCCTCAAAATTCATTTTCAACCTCAAAATGTCGACGATATATAGAATTTTGTTTTAAATATTTGTTAAACTTTACTTCAAGTGGGTGACAGTGATGAAAAAATCATAAAAATTAAAGCTGATCGTTACAATATATTTCTAAATGTCATGTTTAGTTATCATATAAGCGATTTTGTGTAGGGTCTCCGTTAACCTAGCTACGGCACTGTAGTTTTGTATCTTGTATCAACTTGGTCAAAGTCAATCCACCCCCTGATGACAACATGAGGGGTGGAACTCCATTTTGTCTATTGAATCGAGAAATACAAGTTTTCCCATTTTGATCTCTTTTACTTTCTCTCTCTAAAACTTCTCGCTATATATTGTGTGTATGATTCTTGATATTGGTTCGCCTAAAATTGGTATCAGAGCCTACATATGATAGATGGAGTGATTGCCTTACAAAAACAACGGTCAAAAGTGTTCAAATTGATTTGTAAACATATGGTTTTAACCGAGATAGATCTTATAGTAAAAAACATGCATAATTTTATGGATAAAGTTTAAAGCTTTTACTTTTTAAAGCTTCTTTTAGGTTTTTGTTAAGATTTTATCGGTCCAAAGTCTATTTTTAAACATCCAATGCTAAGATTTGTAACAGTTTTTGTTAAGTTTTTACGAGTTTAGTTTATCTCGACCCTCTTTTTCTCGGTTCTTGTACGATCTCGGTTCTCACATCCCACATTGTAGAGCACTAAAACTATTCTTTTGTCCGAGATATTAAGATCTCGATTTTGTATTTTGGTCTTATTTTCTCGGTTCAATTATTTTGGTACATACATTTTTTTTGGTTAAAGGGCCCTCACCCGGTAAAATATATTACTCCAAAAAAGTTACGTACAAAGGAATGTGGCTGAAGTACCACATTAACCTCAAGCAACCGCTTGAACAACCATTATATCATTCATGACAGGCCATAAATGATCCAACTAGCTACACACAACTAGAAAACCAAAACAAAACCAAGCATAAACAAATTAAGCTAACCAAAGGAAAACAACCTATCCAAGTCTAATGTCATGCATGGCAGCAGCCTTTAATTGGGCTGCAGATAGACCACAATCATCAAAGTAATCATCATCATAATCATTGTAGTCACATGTACCATCTTTCCATTGTTCCAAAAGACTCCTCTCGTTCCCTCCACTACCGAAATAATTAGTCTCGTTAGGATATTCCAGAACTTCATCGTCGTCGCTATCAGAAACAACCACATTGCCCACCTTAGAGAATGGGTTACCCACCTTGGTTGAAGAAGTAAACGTAGAGGAAGAGATAATAGGTTTAGTAGCCGCATCCTGCTCCTTCTCTTTCAAATCAATCTTTTTTAGAGGTTTACCATCATCATCCACAAGAGTAACTTTCCCTTCAATAATTAGCTTTTCAATCTTCCCAATTTTCTCAACAATAGGAGTAGTACTTCCATTTCTGCCATTAGAAGAACTAACAACATCACTATCTTCTTCCACAACTTTAGTTTTCTTCTTACTACCAACCTCCAAATCAACCCCAACCATAGGGGAAACACTTGATGCACAAGGAATACCATTATCATCAGTATCGGCCATATCAAGAGCATCAAAAGGGTTTGATGTAGCAATAATCGTCCCACTCGTACTTGCCTCATTAGTGATTTTCTCCTTAGTATCAACCGGCTTCTTAGATACAGGTCTCTAAACTTTTGGTTTAGGCTTATTAAGCTGAACACCCCCAATAGGCCGAGAAGCAGCAGCCACATTCTTCCCTTTACTTTTACGATTGTTTACCTCCTTGAAACCATCATCCTTATCCAAAGAAGTAGAAGCTGTAGAAGCCTTGGTTGCCACATTAGTATTACTACAAACCGCCTCCTTCACACGATTTGGGCATTCAATCAAATCATGTCCAAAAGTCTTACATTCACCACAATGAGGAGGTTTCCATTCATATTCGACATTAATAATTTCAGTAGTAAAACGATTACCTTCTTCATTTGGAATTGCCATTGTAACCTGACTTTTTAGTTCTGAATCCGCGCTTAATTCAACTAAAGCACGAGCAAAACTAATACGGCCCCAAGACTCGACATTTCCACTACTTGCTTACGCGTCGCTGAGATAGTTGGGAATTTCGTTTAGTATTTCGGTTCATTTCGACCGGTATAACCTTATTTCCATTCAACAAAGCAAAGAGGAAGTGATAAAACCAAAGTTGTAAAAAAAAAAAAAAAAAAAAAAGCCCTACAACCCTAATATCACAAAATCGACCAAACCATGCAAAACCGAAATTAAAGTCCATTTTTTATGATAATACTAGCAATTACTAAGAACCCTAACTAGGTTATATATTATTAGGGTGGATTTTGATACCACTGTAGGGTTCCATTGGTTACCCGAATGGCCGATAAAACATGCAGCAGCGGAAGTAAACACATAATGGCCATGCAACCAAAGTCCCATAATAGTCAGATCTTCATAAACATTGATATAACCTAATCCTAACATGTATAAAGGGTGTTTATAGAAGACTTACTTGTTTCCTACAGCCATGTAAGCTTCTTGACCAATCATGCACGCGGGTTCACCTTTTTCTTTGCTAGATCAATTAGTTTAGGGTTTTCGGGAGGAAAACCAAAACATGGATCGCGTCAAGTATTCACCAATACTACACGGGTAGAAGTAGGGCTTCGAACCTACGCAAGTTAGGTAAGCACGAAATCGGGTAATGCTAATCGAATAGAAGTGGATTAGTATAAGTCGACTTAGTAATCGGTGATGAGGGTAAAACCATCCTTGTCGACCGATCATGAAAAGAAAGGAAATGGGAGAGGGTTTTTAGGGTTTGATTGTGAGTTATGAGGATCCCTTGAATCCCCTATGTATTTATAGGATACAATTTAAGATTCTAGAGATCTTTACTCGTCCAACAAGTACGCAAGTTTGACAAAAAGTCAAACTCCTTCCCTTTAGGAGAGTTTGGCCAACCCCACCAGGCCAGCACCATAAACCTTCAGGTTTGTGGTTTTCCTTTTATTACCCTTAAAATTTATCTGATACTTTCGGTAATTAATATTTAACCCCTTAGTGAAAATACTCTTATTTTCATATTATCACTACTCTCATTTCATTTAATAACTCGTTTGTTATTTTCACTTGCATGTTTCATTTTTGTGCACTGGTGTGACACTTCGCCATTTTTATGAAGACCAGAGATGAAAGATTTGTTGTGCCTTTGTACATAATCTAATATGGTGTAAATATAATAAAATAAAAATTCAAGTCTGATGGTTCAGAAGTGTATAGTTTAAGGTGCCGTTTGGTTTGTAGACGGGTTTAGATTAGGATTTGGATTTAAATGTAAAGTTGTAGATTAGGATTTGGATCATGAGAGAGAAAATAATATTTAATAATATATTATATAATAAAAAATAACATAAAAATTATTTTTGTTAATAAAATAAGAAAAAAGAAATAAATAAATACTATTTTATAATGTACATTGCAATAAAGGACAAAGAAATATAAGAAGAAAACAAAGTCGGGGCCCACATGTGTCATAAATCCACCCCATGAAGCCACCTTTAATAGAACCCTCTATATTTGGCATACAAGCCTAAACCCAAATATCAAAATTGCAAACAAACAAATGATTTAAACTTTTAATCCTAAAACCCATGTAAATACCCGTAACCAAACGGCCCTAATACCATATAAAATGTAATGAAGTAATCACACGAGCTACTTGGGACTGCATGTTGTTGTCATTTGTCAACCACTATGATTAGTTATCTCAATGTTACCAATTACCGCCTTTATATTTCCATAACATTAGCATAACCATGATTAAGCATTCCGTTATTGAAAAGATAACATTTATATGTGATTTAATGCATAACCATGATTAAGCATTCCGTTATTGAAAAGATAACATTTATATCACTCATAGTTAATTTCCATAACAAGATAGAGTGAATCATCTTAATATGAAATATTATGTTCAAACTCTTAATGATAATAGAAACTTTGGTATTCTTTTGAAAATGATTTTAATGATTAACGATGGCCTTTAAGCAAAATACATCACTTATATTTTTTATCTAACGATGCAATTTTTTTTACCTGTTTTTGGCAATCATTTAGCGTGTACAAACATGTATTGGTTATATATAGATTCTCACTGAATACAGTTTGGCTATTGTACGTTCACTAAACTCTTTCAATGTAAATTGCATTAGTTTTTGTACACGTATAATATGATTCTAACTTAAAATTACATGTTTGATTTTACAGTTAGAGCTCTCTCATTGTCAATAGAAGAATTAGGATTTCCAATTTGTATATTCTCTTATTGGATAAAGGATTTATAGTCTGCGATGACCTTCCCATAACCACTTATAAGATGCAAAGTTACATTTCATATTAATCAAATGGTTGTATCAGTTTGAAACACTTGCGCTACCGATCAATCCATCAATCAGTCAAAGTGTGTATAAGGAAAACGTCCCGTGTGTATTTAGCCTTAGCCAGCAATGAAGTGTTAAATTGATTTGTGCACATTTGATTTTGATTGATATCAATCAACTTATACATTCGATGGTTCATAGTTGTATCATAATAGCATGTTATATTCTGTTTTGTTTGCTTGTGTACAAATTTAAAAACAATGTTTCAAATCATTTCTTATATCTAAAAGTGTTTGGTCAATTCTTGTGGCTCTTCTTATTTGTTTTTGTGTTAGTATTGAAAGGGCTTTTACCTTTATTTCCTTTGTTAACAACAATCACAAAAGTTATTAAAACGATGTTCCTATAAAAAAAATTTATTCTTTATTTTGTAATGCGGATATAAATTGACAGTTGTAGAAGATAATGTCGAGGGCTCTGGCTTTTCTCCACAGTCAAATCATGATGATTCTCATAATGCTGGTACTAATTCTGTTAACACTAAGTTTAATCAAGGTACAAAGTTTCAAGCAAGTGGATCTATATTGGAAGTCATGGACGAATTGATAAAGGTGGGACAAACTATGGGATATAACATGGATGGATGCATGAAGAATATTGAAAAAATTTATTGGTTCTCAAGGAGATAACAATGTTTTTAGATGAATTTTCTATCTTTAAACGTTCAAGGCCTTGGTAACAAGGCAAAAAAAGGGTGGATTCAGGAGTTGAACACTAAACATAGAGTCAATTTTGTAGCTATTCAAGAAACGAAGATGAAAAAAATTGATCTTTTTTCTATCAAGGCGTTGTGGGGAAATTTATCGTTTGATTATGATTGTAGTCCTTCCATTGGTAATTCCGGGGGTATTCTTTGTGTTTGGGATCCTAGATTATTTGTTAAGGATAATTCTACGGTTTCAGATTCATTTTTGGCGGTCACAGGTTCTTGGATTCCTACTTCTACCAAACTCCTCATTATATCAGTTTATGCTCCTCAGGACCTCAATGAAAGAAGGATGTTATGGGATTATTTTCATCATTTGCTAGATTCTTGGAATGGTGAATGTGTTCTTTTAGGTGATTTTAATGAAGTTCGTTATGAACATGAAAGACATGGCTCTTTATTTAATTCTTATGATGCCAATTTATTTAATAATTTTATCACTACGACGGGCTTGGTCGATCTTCCTTTAGAAGGATATTCTTTTACTTGGTCTTATAAATCCGCCTCAAAGATGAGCAAATTAGATAGATTTCTTATATCTGAAGGTTTATTGGCTAGTTTTCCTTCTATGTCTGCCATTAGTCTTGATAAACATCTTTCGGATCATCGGCCAATTCTTCTTCGTGAATTGAATGTTGACTACGGTCCTACTCCATTTCGTTATTTTCAGTCGTGGTCTTCTAGAAAAGGGTTTGATAAGATGGTAGAGGATTCATGGAAGAATTATGATATCATGGAATCTAATAGTATCATAAAGCTGAAGAAAAAGTTACAGTCTTTAAAGATGACCATAAAACTTTGGCTTGCTGAAGATAATAAAAAGTTGAACGCTAATAAACAATCTATTTTGTCTCGTCTTGCTGTTTTGGATAAATCTTTTGATCAAGGGAGATGCAATGATGAGCTTATTCAGGAAAGGTCAAATTTGTTTAAAGAGTTGCATGATCTTAATAATGCTTCTTCGTTGGATTTGATTCAAAAGGCCAAAGTTCGGTGGGCTATAGAAGGTGATGAAAACTCTAAGTTCTTTCATGGAATCATCAACAAGAAGCGATCTCAGCTGGCTATTCGTGGTGTTTTAGTAGATGGAGATTGGATTGTTGATCCTTCTTTGGTGAAAAACGAATTCCTCAACCACTTTGCTAATCGCTTTGCTGCTCCGGCTACTGAGTGTATCACCTTTGTTTCTCCTTTCCCTAATCGGCTGTCCCCTGACCAAGTTATCGATCTGGAAAGTAGTGTGTCATATGACGAGATAAAACGTGCGGTTTGGGACTGTGGTACAAACAAGTCCCCTGGCCCCGATGGTTTTACCTTTGAATTCTTTCGAAAATATTGGAAAATCATTGACCATGATGTGGTGGCTGCTGTCTTGGCCTTCTTCTCTTCAGGTTCGTTTCCTCCTGGTTGTAACGCATCTTTTATTGCTTTGATTCCCAAAACGCAGGAAGCTAAAATGGTCAAGGATTTTCGGCCTATCAGTTTGATTGGTAGCGTGTATAAAATCATTACTAAAGTCTTAGCTAATCGATTGAGTCGTGTTATTCAGAATTTAGATAGCGATGTCCAATCTGCTTTTGTATCTAATAGACAAATCCTTGACGGCCATTTCATTCTTAATGAGCTTCTTTCGTGGTGTAAACAAAAAAATTCCAAAGCCTTGATATTTAAGATTGATTTTGAAAAAGCGTTCGACTCCGTGAGATGGGATTATTTAGATGTAGTGCTATCTAACTTTGGTTTTGGAACTAAATGGCGTAGTTGGATTCAAGGGTGTCTCAATTCAGCTATGGGATCTATTCTTGTGAACGGTAGTCCGACATCGGAGTTCAAGTTTTCTAAAGGTTTAAAACAGGGAGACCCTCTTTCTCCCTTTCTTTTTATTTTGATTATGGAAAGCTTACATCTTTCTTTTGATAACGTGGTGAATGTTGGGCTGTTCAAGAGTATCCATATCGATAACTTTCTCAGTTTATCCCACTTGTTCTATGCGGATGATGTTATTTTTGTTGGTGAATGGGATTTATCAAACCTATCAACAATCGTTAATGTTCTAAAGTGGTTCCATTTGGCTTCGGGTTTAAAGATTAATCTTCATAAAAGTAAGCTTATTGGTATTGGTATTCCTCAAGTTGTTGTGGATTTAGCAGCTAGGTCGATTGGTTGCTCGACTCTTCATATGCCTTTTAACTATCTCGGTGTAAAGGTTGGTGGTATTATGTCGAAAGTTTGCTCTTGGGATGATGTTGTCGCCAAGCTATCTTCTAGGCTCTCGAAATGGAAGCTTAAAACTTTATCGATTGGTGGTCGTCTTACCCTTATTAAATCGGTGTTGAGCTCTTTGCCACTTTATTATATGTCATCCTTCAAGGTGCCTCTAAGCGTTCTAAAAAAAATGGAGGCTATCCGTAGGAATTTTTTAATGGTGTGGATAATGCAGAAAAAAAGATGTCATTGATTAGTTGGAAGAAAGTTTTAGCTTCTAAGAAGAATGGCGGGCTTGGAGTTTCTAGCTTCTTTGCTATGAACCGCGCTCTTCTCTTCAAATTGGTATGGAGGTTCATTGCCAACGGGTCATCTCTTTGGTCTCGTTTTATCAAAGCTATTCATGGTATTCACGGTTCTCTTGACCGTTCTTTACCTTTCTCTAAGCGATCCCCTTGGACGGATATTGTTAGTGAAGTTAGAAAGCTCTCCTTTAAAGGCATTGATCTCCTTTCTCTTATCAAAAAGAAAGTAGGGAACGGTGAGGCTACCTCTTTTTGGGACGATGTGTGGCTTGGTGACGCTCCTTTAAAACATACTTATCTGAGGTTATATCTTCTGGAATTAGATAAGCATGCTAGTGTATCGTCTAAGTTACGAGATAACTCCATTTCTGATTCTTTTCAAAGGACTCCTCGAGGTGGTGTGGAAGAAGAACAGTTATTGCTTCTTAATTCTGATACTTCTACTGTAATTCTTCCCAATATCAGTGATCGTTGGACTTGGCGGCTTGATTCAGCGGGTAATTTCTCGATAAGGTCGGCTCATGAATTTATTGATGATTCTTTCTCCCTAAGGCGGAAATTAGTACTCGATGGGTTAAGTATATCCCTATTAAAATCAATATCTTTGCATGGAGGGTCTCTTTGGATAAGCTTCCTTCAAGGTTGAATCTTTCCCTTCGTGGTCTTGACATCCCATCTATCTTATGTCCTCTATGTAGTATCGCTATGGAATCTACATCGCACCTTCTTTTCGCTTGTCATTTGGCTCGTCACCTTATGATCAAAGTTGCGCGTTGGTGGGAGTTAGAGTACCAAGAATTTCTATCATACGACGATTGGCTTCTTTGGTTAACTAATCTTCGTGTCACAAAGCGCTTCAAAGGTGTTTTTTAAAGTGTTTGTTATATTATGTGGTGGGTCATTTGGAAGTTCCGCAATCAAGTTTTGTTTGGAAGTGAATTACCTCGGGTTGACCTTCTTTTTGATGAGATCGTTCGGGTGTCGTTTAATTGGTGTTCTAATCGNCTTTTTAAATTTGTTTGTAAACATTGGTTACTTTGAAATTTATTGTGAACTTGGGTTACTTTGGTGATGGGACTCACCTAGAACGTGAATAAATCGTGATAAAAATATTGCCTAATACTAACAAAGTTTTATGATTGTCGTTCCATTCATATTTAGACTTACAATTATTACCCTCTAACTAACGAAACAGTTTATGTATACCTCCTTTCTCTTTTAAGATATTACACTGAAAACAATTGATGTATTGATGTTTTTCTTTTGGTTGGTATTTACAAACTGTCTTATTTGGCGGATCACCTTGGTGGATCGAGCAAATCTCACATACCTTCTTGATGGTGTGATTCAATCAGCTATTTGGATTCTTTGGTGGAACAAAAATGAGATAACTTTCAAGAACAACCGAAGCTCTCATGCCAAACGAACACTAAAAATCAAAAACCTCATTGTTCACCGCTCATTGCCCAAAAAAGCTCCAAAAAGCTTTGTGCCAAACATAGCCTAAATCTTTTGGTGGTTGATATTTGCTTCAAAGCATTAAGTTATGTAATTGAATGTATCTCAGTAACCTCGTTTATATTTTATGGATCTCTCAAAAAGGTTAGATTATTATTTTGTTTATCAATTTTTCTTATGAAAAACCTATAATCTCCTCACATAAAATAAAAAGCTTTATCTCCTTTAATCATCTCTACAATATATTTGTATTAGGAGGCATTGGATAAGAGGGCAAGGACCCACATAAAAAAGTAAAAAAAACACATATGGACAAAGAAAAAGACAAACAAAAATNTAAATCGGCAAACCCATTGCCAGTCCATCGGCATGCATAAATCGGCAAGTAAATCGGTGATATTTACCGATTCGGTGTAGACATACACATTAAAAATATGACCGTTGGTGCCTTTATTTTTTTGACCGTTGTTGACATTTTCCAAAAAAAATAAATAAAATAAAAAAAAAAATCTTTTAAACACTCACCATTTTCCATTTTATTTTCACATCTACACTATAATTTCAAATCACACATACAATTTACATCCTAGTTACTATGTCATCATCTTCTTCATCCTCGAACGAGATAATTATTCCCCCTGACTCATCCGAAGAATCCAGTAGTACAATCGAAACCTTTTTAGCCACATACGAAGCTCTTGAAGACACGGCAAACTCTACCTTCATCCGTGGTTATGTCAAACGTTTTTGTGATAAAGCTTTAGAAAATCTAATGAATGACTATTTCGTTGAAAAACCAAAGTTTAACGAAAAAGTTTTTTGTGAACGTTTTCGAATGAGTAAAACGTTGTTTTTAAAAAATAGTTGGTGACATTGAAGCGCAATTCAAATGTTTTCAAGAGGGTGAAGATGCGTTTGGAAAAACAAGTTTCACGCCGTTACAAAAATGCACATCGGCAATACGGCAACTAGCAACGGGTGAACCTCCGGATAGATTTGATGACTATTTGAACATGGCACGAAGAACTTCAGGTTATTATTAATTTTTTTTATTCGTTATTTTTTTTATTCGTTATTATATTTTTTTTATAACGTTATTCATTTTTTTTAAAAATGTTTTTTGTACAAAAATTATTTCGTTGATTGTTTTTTTATATTAAAAGTTGTTGTGTTTTCTAGGTGAATGTCTTGATAAATTTTGCAATGCGATTATAAAGTTATATGGTCGAAAGTTCTTACGTAGGCCGACAACCCATGACATTTCACGGTTATTCGAGCTACATGAAGAAAAACATCACATTCCTGGAATGCTTGGTAGCATTCATTGTACATATCTCACTTGGCGAAATTGTCCTAAATATTTAAAAGGCCAATATAAGAGAGGTGATCACCAATACCCGACTATTATGCTTGAAGCGACGGCTTCATATGATTTGTGGATTTGGCATTCGTTTTTTGGTCCGCCCGGTTCAAACAACGATATCAATGTTTTGAATCAGTCTCCATTATATGTTACCGAGCGAAATNCACATTCCTGGAATGCTTGGTAGCATTCATTGTACATATCTCACTTGGCGAAATTGTCCTAAATATTTAAAAGGCCAATATAAGAGAGGTGATCACCAATACCCGACTATTATGCTTGAAGCGACGGCTTCATATGATTTGTGGATTTGGCATTCGTTTTTTGGTCCGCCCGGTTCAAACAACGATATCAATGTTTTGAATCAGTCTCCATTATATGTTACCGAGCGAAATGGTACGGCGCCAAACAGTTCATTTTATTTACGTGGACGGCTTTACAAACGTGGATATTATCTTGCCGATGGAATCTATCCTAAGTATTCAACACTTGTTAAAGCATATCCGTATCCTACTGACCCGAAGGAAAAGAAATTCAAAAAGCTACAAGATTCTGCAAGAAAAGATGTCGAGCGAGCTTTTGGTCGTTTGAAGGCAAAATGGTTTATTCTGCAACGTCCTCTACGACCTATGACCGTCGCAAAGATTCGACAAATCGTTTATACGTGTATTATATTGGGCAATATGATTTTAAAAGACGAAGGTGTGGCAATATCACCGGTTCATATAATGGATCAGCCGGTCACGCCAGTTTATGACGATAGTGTGCTAAGAGTTACTCGACGAAGATATTTATAACCGTCTTCAATATGATCTTACGGAGCACATAGCGGCGCAAGACTTACCATACCTCGATGACTAGTCATTTCCTATTTTTAATTTTGTTTTGTTTTTATTTTCCTAAGTATTATGTAACTTTTATTTGAATTGTTAATGAAATTTGATGTTTTTAATTAAATTGTTTAAATATAATTATGAATTTTAAAAATAAAAAAATAAAAAGTTTAGGCATGGCTAGGCATCACATTGCCACTAAAAATAAGTAGTTAGGCATGGTTAGGCATGAAAAGTGTTGTATTGATTCTATTGGCTAATTACAAATTATTTTTAGTATTTGTTAGGCAACATTGCCACCACCCTTAGGGCATTGGTTAAACATTCCATTCGTCTTAATCGTAATTGGTTTGTTTTACAAAAAAGTAAAAAGTAACGCAACTTTTGTTAGTTGTAGGGTGATTTATGAAAAAATAGGGATACTGTATACATATTCCTTTCGTAAGTTGTAGGGTGATCAATGAAATATTAGAGATTAAAAGGATGGGTGTTAAGTACAGGCATAAACGAGTGGAACTTTTGTCAAGTAGTTGGAGCTCCTATTCGACTCGAGCTCGTTTGAGCAGAGCTTTATCGAGTCTCGAGAGGTTCGAGCCCATAAAATAAGCGCGAAATGTTTAACGAGTCGAGCTCAAATTTATATAGGCTCGACTCGAGTCATTGTTGAGNAATATGATTTTAAAAGACGAAGGTGTGGCAATATCACCGGTTCATATAATGGATCAGCCGGTTTACGCCAGTTTATGATGATAGTGTGCTAGAAGAGTTACTCGACGAAGATATTTATAACCGTCTTCAATATGATCTTACGGAGCACATAGCGGCGCAAGACTTACCATACCTCGATGACTAGTCATTTCCTATTTTTAATTTTTTTTTTTTTTTTTTTTTTTTATTTTCCTAAGTATTATGTAACTTTTATTTGAATTGTTAATGAAATTTGATGTTTTTAATTAAATTGTTTAAATATAATTATGAATTTTAAAAATAAAAAAATAAAAAGTTTAGGCATGGTTAGGCATCACATTGCCACTAAAAATAAGTAGTTAGGCATGGTTGGGCATGAAAAGTGTTGTATTGATTCTATTGGCTAATTACAAATTATTTTTAGTATTTGTTAGGCAACATTGCCACCACCCTTAGAGCATTGGTTAAACATTCCATTCGTCTTAATCGTAATTGGTGTGTTTTACAAAAAAGTAAAAAGTAACGCAACTTTTGTTAGTTGTAGGGTGATTTATGAAAAAATAGGGATACTGTATACATATTCCTTTCGTAAGTTGTAGGGTGATCAATGAAATATTAGAGATTAAAAGGATGGGTGTTAAGTACAGGCATAAACGAGTGGAACTTTTGTCAAGTAGTTGGAGCTCCTATTCGACTCGAGCTCGTTTGAGCAGAGCTTTATCGAGTCTCGAGAGGTTCGAGCCCATAAAATAAGCGCGAAATGTTTAACGAGTCGAGCTCAAATTTATATAGGCTCGACTCGAGTCATTATCGAGGTTTTCGACCTTTTAAGTAATATATTTGTTTTATATACATATTAATTAAGAATTTATATGTAAATTTATAAATTCATCGATTTTTTTGAGCCGAGCTCGAGCCGTATTCAAATTTTATGTCATATTTCAACTTTAGTTAGGTTTAAAAAACATATCATTTCAAATAACTCAAGCTTTTTGAGCCGAACTCGAGTCTAATTCAAACTTTCTCGAACCGAGCTATAACTTCATTCATGAAGGCTCGTCGAGCTATCGAGCTGAGCTCGAGCCGAACAAAATATTGTCGAATCGAGTCGAGCTCTGCCAAAATCCAAATCGAATCAACTCGTTTATAACTCTAGTGTAAAGCAACCAGGGGGTCCCACCATCAAATAAACCCATTTTACATAAAGATTTCATTGCAACCCATGTTTGCAAACAAGCAGGGGTGAGCACGGTGAGGTTTGGTGCGGGTTTTGACTAAAACCGATCCGCAATGGCACTTGTGGTTTCTATTAAAATAGAAACCGAACTGCACCACATTTTGCGGTTTCGGCTTTTGTTGACTTCGGGTTTTAACCGCACCGCACCATCACTTATGACTTATATAATTAATGGGTTTTTGCGATTTTTGGTTTACGTTGTTAGTTTTTTCGGTTATAACAATGCATATATTTAATCTAAACACAGATATTACTTATAACTTATAAGAATATTAATGATAATATGCACTAGAAGCCTTATAACATACATTAAATAATCAATGTGCCGTTTTCGGTTTTAAATAATCAATGTGCGGTGCGGTGCGGTGCGGGTTTTGTGGTTCGGTTTTATGGGTAAAACCGCAACCGCACAGCGTTTTGCGGTTTTTCTTTTTTCTTAAAACCGACCTACCGAATTTTGCCATGGTGTGGTTTTTGTGGTTTGATTTTTTGCGGTTTTTACGGTTTAACGGTTTGCGCTGCGGTTTCTACTCACCCCTACAAACAAGTATGAAATGATGATATGATATACTATATATAACTATACACATGTGTTCTAGAGTTTTTTTTTACACTGGTTCTGCTGCATGCTTGTAAATTACGGTTTCGTCTTCTGGGTCGTTTTTTTTGGTCGTTATTATTGTGATTCCTATGCGTGGGTTGTAGAGAGATGAATAAGGGATTTTTAACAAAGTGAATGCACCTAAAACTACGTCTTCATCTGCTGGTCACGCGTATGTTGATGTTGATGAGCCGAATGTTGATACGGTTACGTGTGATCTGAATGTTGATATGATTACACCTAGTAGTTGTGATGTTGTTGGTGATTCATTTTCTCCATCTGGTCTTTCTACTGAAAAGTTAAAAGAGCCCAAGTCTAGTGAAGGCCTTAAGTCATGGAATGCTACTTTGAATCAACCTCAATCTGATAAGGTTAGTAATGATATATATGAGGTTGCTACGAGTGGAACTGAGCCAGGAGGCATGACACAATCTAGTGGAAGTAGGGATGTTACCATGGGAAGTTTATTTGTCGAACCTCAAGCGCCTACTGCTCCATCCAATCAAGTTGATAATAATTCACATGGGGCTGTTAAACAACCTAATGCTACTAAGAATATGAGCTTTGATGTTGCGTTCCAGTCACAAGATTTTGGTACA
This sequence comes from Artemisia annua, assembly GCA_014162995.1. Taxonomy (NCBI): domain Eukaryota; kingdom Viridiplantae; phylum Streptophyta; class Magnoliopsida; order Asterales; family Asteraceae; genus Artemisia; species Artemisia annua. Next base: position 36,464 of record LBNU01039147.1, read on the forward strand.
GGTTATAATGAATACATGGGAAAATGTGGTAGTAAGGTTACTAATGCTACTTCTCAATCAGTTCCTCAGGTTTATTCTCATAATGCAAACATGGTTACTAATGCTACGAATGACCCTAGTGTGAAGCCGGTTTAATATGCGGGTGTTACGTCTAATGATCCTAAGAAGCACAAATCTAATTTTCGTAGGTTGGATTGTAGTAACAAAATTAATGGAGTGGATCTTACCGTTCCTATGAAAGTGATTGAAGAGGTAAATGTTCGTTTTGATAACACCCTCTATGGTTACTTTCTTGGTAAACGAATTGCTTTTCCGGTTGTTGATTACTATGTACGTAATGTGTGGGCTAAATATGGGATTCAAAAGGTTATGATGAATGTGAAGGGCTTCTTTTTTTTCAAGTTTACCACTAAGAAAGGTGTAGAAGATGTCCTTGAAAATGGGCCGTGGATGATTAGGAATGTACCTATAATTCTTAAACCGTGGACTATGAATACTAATCTTCTTAAAGAGGATTTGACTAATATTCCAGTGTGGGTTAAGTTCCATGATGTTCCACTTGCTATGTTCTCTGATGATGGTCTCAGTCTTCTTGCCACTTTGATTGGTACTCCTAAAATGCTTGATGCTTACACTAGTAAAATGTGCATGGAATCTTGGGGCCGTAGTAGTTTTGCTAGGTGTTTGATTGAAGTGAAGGCAGATGAGGTGCTTAAAAAAAGTCTCACTGTTGAAATACCCCTACTTGATGAGTCGGGTTCTACTATTGAAAAGGTTCGTGTTGAGTACGAGTGGAAGCCGCCTCGATGTGATACGTGAAGCTTTTTGGTCATACGCTACTTGATTGTCCTAAGTTTGCTCCACCTCTTACTCAGCTTAAACAGAGTGTTAATGATGGTTTTCAAACGGTCAATAACAAGAATAAGGGTAAGAATGGTGGTCACAATGCTCCGGGTAAAGGAGGTTTTACTAAACCTGCTATGGGTCCTAAGTTTAGGTATCAACCTGAAGCCCCTCCTCCTGAACCCAAGAAGGTGGATACTACAAAGAAGAAGGCCGCTGATGTGGCTTGTACGAGTGGTACGAAGATTGCTACATCAAACCGATGCCCTTCATATGGATGATACTGATGACTTTGGTATTCCTACCAATGAAGTGACTAAGGATATGAATTCTGGTATTTTAAAGGAAGCTAGGGAGGATGGGTCTTTAGAGACTTGTAATGCATCATAAGAACCACTTGTGAGTGATTCAATGGGAACAAAGGAAGTTGGTTCTACTTTAGTTGAGAAAATTAGGAAGCTTGAAAAGCTACTTATTGATGGGAAAGCTACTCTTGTGGATGATAATGGTCATCCTATTCAAAAGGTAAATTATCCGGGGTCTACTTCTTCTACTAAGAGGGTTAACCCATTCTCTAAGGTGGGAGAGATTGTTGTTTAAGACAGTGATGAAGACGAGGTTGTGAATACGTTTGATGAGTCCATGAACCTATTTGGTGGTGGTTATGATCGTGAAGATGATTATGATGACTATGCGGATCAAGTCTACGATCTTCTATGGAATTTGGATGCTTTATATGACACATATGGTATCAAGCTCAAAGGTCTTGGTAGAAAGTAATTTTGTTTTCATAGGAGTCTAATGGTATCTTTTGAGTAGTGGTTTTTTCTTATTTAGAGAATTGGAAGTATCTTGTTATGTAAGCTTTTTCGCCTATGTAACGGGCTGAGATATGGGATTCACCCATATCCTTTGTACTTAAACATTTTTTGGAGTAATATATTTACCGGGTNAAAAAAAAAAAAAAAAAAATCTTATAATTTTAAAGGTTAGTGGCGTGTAATAGCAACGTACTTTCTCATATGTTCACATATCAGCTACGAACCCACAAAAATACCACAATACCCATCTAACTTTCAAATTTTGTTTCATTATCATACGTTTTGGAGTCATCTCTTTGTACCGTTAGTCCTTTTGACTAACGACTGTTTGTATAACTCAAAAATATGCTTTCCTTACGTTTTCATACCTTTTTATCCGTTTTCTTATGACTTCATACGTTTTTATACGTTTTCGTCCGTTTTATTACGTTTTTAAATGTTTTCGTCCGTTTTTATACATTTTCAAACGTTTTTATACGTTTTCGTCCGTTTTTATACATTAATTACAAATAACGGATGAACACATATACTATGAAAAAGAAAACATATTTTTGAGTTAATTACAAACGGTCGTTAGACAAAAGGATTAACGGTGCAAAGAGATGACTCTAAAACGTATGATAATGAAACAAAATTTGAAAGTTGGATGGGTATTGTGGTATTTTTTCAGGTTCGTATCTGAGATGTGAATAAATGGGAAAGTCGTTATTATTACATGCCATTAACCCTAATTTTAAAGTTATTTAAAAGATATAGACGTAAATCTTCCTGAAATGTATTACACCAGCCACCACCTGCGTATAGCCGTATACAGCATACAATACTTATAGAATAGTCATTGCTTCTCATGCAAAAAGCAAACTATCAGCAGTAAAAATGAAATCTTTAACAAACGATTTCTCATATTTTCAAGAACGGCTTTATATTCTCCATGCAACCAATTATCATGTTGCTTCCATCTTGGGAAGTAACAAAACAAGACGTTGAAAGACTTCACAATGTGACATAACCAAATGCTTGATCACTATATAAAACCATAAACTAGCTAGCTAACTATCATACAACATTGCATATTACTCGGTACTAAACTATTAACTACTACAACAAGCTAGTGCTTGTAAAAAACAAAAGATGAAACAGAATAACATGGAAGAGGTCGTGTTACCTTTGGTTTGTCTTTGGCTATTGTTTAAGCTTGTCTCATGGTTGGTATGTATCTCCCTTTGATTACAATAAGATTATGCTGCCTTATATGTGATTTTTCTGTTTCAAAGTATGGTTTTTAAATGGTTATAGCCTGAGATACGAGTGGTTTTGGCACAAAATTTACAACTATCACCAAATGTTTCCAATTCATCCAGTGACCGGCACAAGTTTTTTGGTATTGGAGTCTAAAGAAGAGTGGGTAGTAACAGATATAGTTAAGCATAATGATTGGGAGAAAACCAATTATTTTTTTTGCATTTATGTAAGATGTAAATTTGGTACTATTTCATGTCCAGGTAGAAAGATACTGGAAAAAGCAGGCGGCGGCAGCAGGACAAAGAAGCACAGCAGGAGGACAAGTTGGCACAAATGGTAGCAACTTTCTTGGAGGGTTTGAAAAACTTGCAGACTCGTATGTTCGAGAGTCATACACGCGTGAGGAGTTCCGCAAGAAATAATAGGGCCCGAAATAATACCATTGGTCGTTTGTTTGAAATGTTGTTATGTTGGCGGATCAGTATTTTGATATGTATTTTAATTTGAATGGATGTTATGATTTGTAGTATTATGAAATGTAGTGCAAACTAGACACCGTTCCTTGTGTTCGTTGTTTTAACCTCCACAGTAGGATGTATGTTTGGGTGGTTAATCTGTAGTAAACAATTGTCTTCCTCGACTTAAACTACTGATATCTATTCAGTTCATTTCACATATATATTGCCTGACCTGAACTGCTGTTATCTATTAATTCTTGAGCAACGGTTCACATGGGGTGTCAAACAAAACCGAGGAACCAAAAGAACCAAAGAACCGAACCGGCACTGACTAGGAACCAAACTGAATATTAGAACCATGGTCCGGTTCTTGGTTTTCCCGTAAAGAACCGACTCTTTTAAAAGTATGTAATTTAGCATGTAAATTTAAAGGTTGTTTTAGACTTTGTGTACATGCAACTTAAGAAACTGCGAGAAAAAAAAAAAAAAAAAAAAAAAAAAAAAAAAAACCCTCGTCTGTAACCTAAAACTCAAACACTCATCAAAAATCAAAACTCTAACCTTTGTTTTATTTTAAATAGCACAAAACTATTGATTCTTCATTACTATTGGCATTGAAAGTTTCAATATCATCATATGAACATGGAAGTATGTTATTTAAAATTATTTTTTTCTTTTTGTCATGATCATGTGAATGGAATTTGGAATTGTTTATGATAGTCGTTATCAGAAGAGAACAACAATAATTATATGAATTGCACATGATACTTTCGAACAATTATAAACTTATGTTTTTGTGTTTTTGTTTGTCAATTTGAAGAGTTGAAATTATTGCAACGACTTAGTATTGTTGGAATTATAACATATCCTTCACAAATGATCGACAACGAATGTTGAATTTTTTAAAAACACTTTGGGTACTTGTTAGGAATTACTGAAAATTCCCGTTACAAAAACTGAGTACCGTACCGGAACTGAACCGCAGAACTTGGTACGGTTCTCGGTTTCACATTTTTCTTTTTTTTGGTTATCGCGCGGTTCCTCCGGTTCCGGTTCGGTCCGGTTGATGTACCATCGACAACCCTAATTCCATGAATAGTGATAGGGCAGTTGTTTCAGCAAAATATGGTACGTAATTAATCTCATCGATCAATCATTTTGGCAAGGGTATCACGAGCCATAGAAAGAGCTAATAGATGGCAGGCATATGGTCTGCAAAGATAACAAGGACACTCCTAGAGCTTATAAGGCTTTAAGGTCGGTAAGATGATTTTTTACTACTCATGACTCCATGAGGAGCTGGAACATACGAGACTAGTACCTTCTGTGGAAAACATTTGATCTTTTAATAGTAAAGTACAACCCTAATCGATTTCAGCTACCCATTGGGTCGAAATTGTCACATTTACCTAATAACCTATAAAGAGTTGGAAACTGCACACTAAAGTTTAGGAGAAACCATGATAAGAAGAACTATGAATAAGTTACATAAGCAGAATAGATGAATTACACAATGTTTAACATCTTGGAAGTTTAAACATGGCATTAGATAAGATGGCATACAATTTGGTAAAGACTATCGTCTTAGCCTCCACAGCAAGATCCACAAGCTGGAAGAGAACCTGGAGAAAGATCAAATTGTAACATTAACATCATTAAATTTTAGAATAGGGGCTGGGATAAATGAAATCAGCTACTTACTGTGGTCGATGCCTCTAACGTTGTCTAGCCCACGAGGGGGTCCGCGTGGACCACCACCATATGGGCCGCCTCCGGGTCCCCCACCATCCCATTTCTTGCTGCTCCCGGAACTTTTCTTATAATTATCAGATTTCTCCATCTACAGATGGAGGGATTATGAGCACTGTATGTAAATAACACATAAATTGCAGATTATTAGACAAAAAAGAGCAGGATTCAATATTTACCGAAAACATAGTCATGAAGAAGACTTGAAAGAAATTGATTATTGCCCAAAAGAAATCAGTGACAGTTCGGAGTCTCCATAAGGATCGCTTGGTTTTCACAACACCTGAGAAATAGACACAGAGAACCACCTTCAGATAGCCGCAAACACTTTTAAAAAAATTGGCCATGTTATAAAGCGATAACCAGTAAAGTTGGAGTCATTTATATAAAGTTATAAACAAATACTGTGTAGAGCCATAAACTCCGAAGTCCTGACCAATTCAAAACCACATCATCAGTAGAAGGGGGAAAAAAGTTTAATCTCACTGCCTAACCAGAAATATTTGGGGAAAAGGTGAGATGATCAACTGAAGGCCTATTCGTAAGAGCAAATTATAAATGACGCAAAGTATCAGGACTGAAGAAATAAGTAACAAGTAGTCGCCTTGAGAAATAAGCAGAAGTTTAAGGTTTACTGAATCATAGTGAATAAAGGTGAAGGTGATTAAGTGAACATATATTAAATAACCCAAAAAAAGGTAAAGGCGAACATTGCATACAAACAACAGGCGGGGAGTGGTATATAGCAGTACCGAATAATACGAGTAATACTTAAAGAGCTAAACACTATAGACTAAAGTTACCATCAAACTTAAATCTTACTGTGTATAGGAATAAGAGCAGGAGGTACCATTGGCTGGTAGCCATGGCACCAACCCACCAGCCAAGCTTATAACGCCACCACGACACCAGACCTCGTGCCATAGGGTCTGGCGCCGTAGCCAACAGCCATGCCGCACGTTTTTCCTCTTTTTTCCGTTTTTTGTTGTATTTCTGTTTTATTAGGTTATGTGGGGCCAGAGATGTCCTATAATGCTATTGGAAGGAAGGTGTTTTGTGCTGAGTTATAGGTTCTTGTGTTATAAAAAAAAAGGCTGAGGTGACAACACTTTTTCCCTATAACACGAGCCGATATCTCCAAGGGTACCGTGTGCTCTAAACATACGAGAGCTATTTTCTAAAATATAGAACACTGCTGAACGCTCTAAACCCACTTACTTTACAACCCGTCAGGATCATGCCACATGTTTTTAGGTCGTCAATTTTAGGTCCATGTATCATATCTCTATTAAAAATCTAATAAGGACCGAATTTCAGCTAATTAACCCCAGGAGAATTGATCCCTCTAAACACCTTAGAGCAACAATATAACCTTACTACTAATATTCATCAACAAACTCCATTTATCAATCCGAAACATCATAATCATAATTTCAAATATGTTATTAAACTAATACGAAGATCAGTGAACGATAATACAAATAATCGATTTATAACCTTAAAGAAAGAATTGAAAATTGATTAGGGAATGAATGATTAAAACGACTTACCTCGTTCGACGTAAGCCATACAGCGTAGACTTCCAGAATATTCAGCACCTGTTATGAGAATTTTTTCAGGGGAGAGACCGTATTTTATATTGGAGTTATATGCTGACGTGGCAATATCTTATTGGTTAAGTAACGTGGATATTGGTGGAACCGACGACTTTCCCGGGAAAAAGGTCTTTGCTTAATGTAAATGGTTCAAAATAAAATGTTACTAGCAATTACGAGAAGCATCTTCGAATTTTTTTTTTTTTTTTTTTTTTTTTTTTTTTTTTTTTTTTTTTTTTTTTTTTTTTTTTTTTTTTT
>LBNU01039147.1:44112-70326 GCA_014162995.1 Artemisia annua
TCATGTGAGGACTGGGACACTTGGTTTGATTCTTGGCACGCTTCCAAAGATAAGAAGTCTCGTGCTTATACCATCTTCGCGGCTACCTGTTGGACCCTTTGGCGTTTTAGAAACAATATCACATTCAACTCTCAATCTATGAGGAAATGTGATATTTTTGATTTTATTTGTCTTGTTTCATTTTCTTGGCTTAAGTTTAGAAGTAAACTTTGTAATAACTGGAACGATTGGCTGCAATCGCCTTTGTAATTTCTAGCGCCTTGCTAGTTTTATTTCTTTTATATATTCTCCATTGCTGTTCAAAAAAAAAAAAACACAAAAGAAATGCTAAGATAATTCCTATCATTCATCACAAAAAAAAAATTTGCTTGAAACGCAACAAAATCACACCAAAACTATTGAGTATACAATGACCAATATAACCTTCGGTATTTATACGTTTTACTTATATTCAAACGACAGACAAATTCATCTTTGACTCTAGAGTCAAATCTCTTATACGATTAGGGAAAATAATTAAATTGAAAATTGATCTTTTGCATCAACCAATAGAAAAGCTCAATTGCAAAATCGAGCCATCTTTTAAAGGTTTTGGTTAAACTTCATTAAAATTTCGTTTAAAAGCATAACATTACTGACATCGCCAAACAAATTAGCATTCTAACCACATGCTCTGCAAACATAAACATTATGATATCATTCTGCCATCATAAATATATAGTTCAACAAACAAATTTAAACAATTTGGATCCATAACCATCTGCAGGTATATAGTGATTTATAACATTTCATGTTCTTATAAAAAAGGGTTTGTGATCAACTCAAATTACTTGGGAAAAAAAAACAAATAAATTACATCTACACTATGTCAAAACCTCGGGAAGTGCTTGCGATTGTCATCTACCGTAAAACTCCCAAAACTAATATCCAAGCAGCCTATATCACATTGCATTGCTCAAAATACAGCCAAAACTTGTTTCTTGTAGAATCGATGCCGGTCTTGAAAAAGTACAGGTCCAAAGCAATGCCGAAATGAAGCACCTGTGTACAATATATTTAACATGTTACTTAGACATCGTTAAAAAGAATAACAGATGACTATGTATTAATAGCACAATCAAAATGAGCATTTGAAAGTTATGAACAAGCAATGCAACCCAAGCTTGGTAGTAAGTACGCCATACATGTTTTCTAAAAAAGCAGTTCTAGGAAAAAAAAAAAAAAAAAAAAAAAAAGAATAATAAATAAAAAAGAAAAAGAAAAAAAATAATAAAATAAAAAAGCAGTTCTATTCTGCCATTCACCATCGTAATAGAACAACCCACAAACTTTCAATTGTGTCATCTTGAACACGAAAAGTTTGTAGGCCACTGTTCTCTTCATAATCTAGCAACAGTAGCCATTAACAACAACTCAGTTCTATCTTACTCCAACCAGTACTAGGTTCATGTAAAACAATAATATATATGTCGAACTATGCCATCTCAAAAAGGAAAAAGGATAAAATAAAAATAAAAAATTTCATTCTTTATATATTATAAAAAAAATAAAAAATAAAAAAAAAATAATAAAAAAAAAAAAATAAATAAATAAATAAATAAATAAATAAATAAATAAATAAATAAATAAATAATCTCTAACCTGGATCAGGTACTTGTATATCAGATGAGAAAGCATGTGCACTATCTTCTCCTTTTTCTGCTCTTGCCAAGTTGTCCAGATTTGAATGCATGCTCTTGTTCTTGAAGAAAAGCTCTAGCTCTCCCATGTTCCTCAGCCTTTTCTGCATCTAGACGTGCTTTATCTCGGGCCTTTGCCTCAGCCAAGAAGTAATTATCTTTCCTCAGCTCACGTGCAGCCCCTTTAGCTTCACGTTTCACGAGTTTCTTTAACTTTCTATCTTCAGCCCGTTGACGATCAGGATCATAATCTCTAGTACTTACAAAGCTGCCAATTTTAAGCCACAAACAGTAAATTTCAGCCACCAAGATTTAAAGTATAAATTTGTGATAACGAATAATTACACAAAGAGTATTACTTTTCCTCAAACTTCGGATTTAGTAACTTAATTGGAACTGGCTTTTGTTTTCGCATTTGTAATGGTCGACGTAACGTGTGATGTTCATCGGCTTTCTTCTCTATCAGCTGCACAGTAGCTTTCATTTTATCCTTTAATGCAACAGGCATGTGATCTTGTCCTGCTAGTTCCGATAGTAAATTGGAAATTGGCATGAATATCTCGGGATATGATTTAAAATCTTCATAAATATTAGCATATCCTTGTAGATTATCAACTACAGCTACAAGCATGCTAGCCCTGCATAAAAGCAGAATTTTAGTTAGAAATTGCAATGAGTAAACGGCACGAATACAGTACGGGGAAGAAGCTACAAACCTAAAATTATCAGAGGTAAAATAAGGGGAGTCATCAGGTGAGTCCATTAACATGAGGAAATCCAAAGGCTTTATCTCATCTACAGGCCCGCGTATACACAGCAGAGGCTTTGGGGATTTTAATTCCATTAAGTGATATAACTGCAACATGATTTACTTAGAAGTCAGCGATAACACAATACAAATATTTAAATTGTTGTTTTTATTAAAGAGAGTTAAAACACACCTCAGAGTTTTGAGATGGTTCAGGCTTTTTGTTCGAAGCTGCCATTAACAAGGTCCTCAGAAACACTAATGCCTCGGGACAGAACTTTTTAGACTGCTTGCAGACCTACAAATTAAATCCATGATCACCTACTATGTTACAAGATACAGAATTGGTATAGAAATCATTGACAAAAGAACAAAGTACAACACATGAAGCAACTTAACAGTATTCTTGAAAGGAACGAACAGATTATATCACTGACTACAAAAGAAACTGGTTTGCAGAACATCCATAAGCAAGAATCATTAAGCTGATAGTTAACAATTTGTATTAATTATCCAATATCCAGTTTTATTATCTTTTTCCTGATTATTTTTGAGTTACTGTGAACACAACTAAGTACTGTATGTGAAAGGTTACAAATCATATTTTCTTGTTTCTTTATTCTTTATTACAGAATATTGAAACATATCAAATTCTGGTTACAAAGTAGTTGCGTGCTGCAGCACCTATTGTCAACCAAAATTTGAGTTAAAAAATAGCACCCATTGTCCCATTTTGTCGACAGGGACATTTTAGTCGTTTAAGACAACCAAAATATCCTTTTTAACATTCAAGGGGGTATACATATCAACTTCTGACAGATCTTCCTAACCTCAACCAAGGGGCACTTTAAGTAATGCCATAATGTAGAAGATTTGATAGCCTTTTACTCTATATGATACTCAATAAGGTTACATGACACTATTCCCAAAGAAGGTCATAACTAATGCAAGAGGATGCACAAATAGAAAGTACTTAACATCAGGTGCTCATAATTTATCTTGGCCTTTTTAATGATTCTTAAGTCATTTTGATATCATGGACTCATGGTAAACTTAGGGGTCTCCTATGTCCTAACTTGTAAAAGCAGAGTTGCATGATAATAATCAGAAAGGATTTAAGTGCACTTACAGAAAGAACCATTGAGCACAAGAAGGAGCCAATTGCCACATCACGACCAGATGTAATCGGACAACGTGTCAAATATTCACACATCAATAATATTGCAGGGGTCATCACAACGTGACGGAAATCTGAGCAGGGAAAAATCATAGACCACAGCCTCAAGAGGAACAATGTCTTCATAGAAGGCCAGCAGCTTTTCTCTGTAACACACATAAGAGAATGATATTAAAATATTGAACAAAACATTTAAAAATCGAAGCTCTGAGATAGGAAACAAACCAGAAATCTTGATATCCTCCGCAAAAAGTGTCCGGGTTCGAAGTAATCGTTGTCGAGCACATATGGCAGCAAAGTATGGGATTTCGATACTCATTTCCATCAGGGGCTTCACAAGCAAATTTAACAGCCTAAAGTTCAGCGGCTTTTTATTTGCTGAAACAGAAAAGTACTGCAGTAGCAGACCATAGAATACCTGTAAAAGAAAAAGATTAACAAGTAAGTTTCAATTATCAGTATGCTATATAAAAGATTATTTATAACCAGTGGCAGCTCATACTTGGATTTTCTTTCGATTTTCAGCAGCAACTTTGATTGCATTAAATGCACGAATTCGCCTGATTGCTTCAATGATTTCTTCATCAGAACGATTATCTAGTAAAGCTGTCAGGTCATCAATGGTTTTTGGAGCTTCAATTGTATATGGAAGGTCCACTTGTAGAGTTCCGGTAAGTTTAACCTTTGCATCCTTTTTATCAGCATTTAAATCATGCTCCTGTCCTTTAGTTATTTTAGCCTTTTTACCATCTCTTGGTTTTACCTCCAAATCCACATTATCATCATCTCCTTCTGTATCATCATCATCGTCGTCGTCATCATCATCATCATCATCATCATCATCACTTTGTTCCCAGTCTTTTAAAGATTGTGGCAATTTACTTGCTACATTATCATCTTCCTCTTCCTCTTCCTCGTCCTCTTCTTCATCGTCATCCTCATCTTCTTCTCCCTCTTCATCATCGTCGTCGTCATCATCATCTTCACTATCAACATCGATTTCATTTTCTTTTCTAAGCATCTGTTGGATCCAGGCCAATTTGGTTTTCGGTTCTTCAATATCAAAAGAATCTCCAAGATCGTCCCCGGAAATAGAAGTTACTTTCTTAACGACCGACTTTTCTTGATCATCGTCATCATTATCATCTTCGTCATCTGTGTCATCAACAGCATTCATCCTTTTCTGTCGTTCTTCCTGAAATCATGAACCACCAAGCACAAGTTACACCTTTTGAGTGAATAGAAAATTATTATTTTTTTCTTATGACAAATTAGCATACCTCCAGTTCCTCTAGTCTTTCTTTTTCGTCTTGTGCAAGTTCTTCAGGAGTTTTTGTCCTATTTGATGGACGAGCACGCATGTCCAACACCATTTCACTAAGTAATTTATCATAACCATCAGCTTTCTCCTGCAACCCAGGGTTCAAATTCCAATTACTAAAACCAAAAATGCAACGACACAAAGCTGATCAAAAGGCTTTTATACTTTATTGCAGGAATAATGATTTACATACATTTAAAGTTCAAAGACTCAATGTACATAATTAGCATGTAAAAGCTACAGTAATATATCGTACCTGATCAGGTTCAGCTTTACTAGAACTAACAACTTTAACGCTGCTGCCCGTAGCCTTGTTCACAACATTCAGTTGTTTAGGTTGCGCGGCCAAAGCAGACTGTATAGTTGTAAACTGCTCATCCAGTTTTTTTATCAACTCGTCATTTTCTTCTTTGTCCCTAGCTTTCTCTGCCTGGAATTATACAGCAATGGAATGATATAAACAACGTCATGTACATAAAAAACTATAACCACCATAGAAATGTTCCAAAATCATAAAGTGGTTATATGATCATCACCTTGAAAAATTTGCTTTTGGATATAATCTCATCATACACCTCCTTTTTAGTCTTTTGTCTCTGCAATTAGAACGACACCACATTAATTAATGAACAAGAGAACATTATACGACACAATAAACTTCAAATAATTTAACTCATCTCACATTTTCATCTCCTTCAGGTCCAGCTGAGTGAGCACCAGGGGTTCCACTGGCACTAAGCTGTTTTAAAATGAAAGATTTCTCTGTAAAAAAAATGAGAATTATATTAGCAAAAAAAAGACGGAATATGGTTTCAGATGCAAAGCAGCAAGTTATCCTTTCTAATCAATCCAAAAAAAATATGAACAACGGCATTAACACCTATTTGTCGTATGGTCACTTTTTACTGATAATAGTAAACGATATGGGACCAAACAACTCTTTAATAACATAATTCACTACCCAAGGTATAATTTTTTGTAGCTAAAAACCAATATATGTATATTTATTGCAATTGTAGGTTTTTATCATAATATGCATACATAAATCTTCAAATTGGCAAATAGTTCAGTTGAGGATATAAATGTCAACTTACTCTCAGCCTCTGCCTCCTCCGCATCTTCCTCATTAAATGGTACATCGTCCTCAAAATCATCCCTACCAGGATACAAACCACCATCTTGATCCTCATACTCGTCGTCTTCCCCATCAGATAGATTGAACCTGCTTTTCTTGCCAAGTTTCTCCTATAAAAAATATGATAAAGACTTATCAATCATTACTGCCAATTTTACTTAAAAAAAATACAATAAAACAAAAGGCCAAACACACACCGAACTTAGAAGCAATTAGGGAGCAACTCTCCACTAGCTAGCAACTAAACAATATCAAACAACAATATTTCATCTAATTTGAGTTCTAGAAATTTTATACTTAAATCTTAATAATTGGAGAACTGTTATGTCCTTTCTTTAGCCAAATTTCAGTTACCAAATTGCCACAGCATTCAGATTCAGATGTTTGTATAAAGTATTATTCCATTAGATATGGTAACAAACTACAATCGCATCTTGGAAATAAACTTCACACTGTAACCATGTATCATTAAAATACTAAAATACAAACAAAATTCACAGTAAGACAATACGATACCATTTTGTTACTAACCAGCAGCGAGGGATTAATCAAACAATCAATTTTCACCAAATTTTGGTTCTCATCCGTGTCTTCTTATTTTCAATCTACCCTAACACATAATATTAAGGAATCTTACCATATGGAAAGCCGTTATGTGTCTTTAACAACCACATAGTTCAGTCGAAAACCTTACTAAGGGGGTGTTTGTGTTAGCTTATATGATGGGGCTATGAGCTTATTGAAGAAACTGATAAGCTAATAAGTTCATCTTTAAGGGCTAATCACTTCATAACTCCAGCTTATGGCTTATTTCTGCTTGTAAGCCCATAAACCATTAATAATGAGCTTACCAAACTGCCAATAAGCTCATAAGCCTATCAAATAAGCTAAGATAAACACCCCCTAACTACCTACCATTCAGATGTTTGCATATTGTACTGAGATGTTAGTAGTAGACTACGATTACATGTGAGTTATACACTCACCTTATAAAAGGTAACATTAAGATATGAACAAAAGCGCAGCAGTGTTAAGAGGAAAATATTTCTTTAGTAGCTAGCACCGAGCCAAAATCAAAATCAAACAATTATTTTCTTTATCTAGTTACGGTTCTCGACCTTTTCTTCTTATTTCACATAACACTGTCACCTGAAGTCACAAATCCTAACAAATGCAAAACCTTTAAGTCCATTCTTCACTACCCACATGGCCACAAAATTCATACATAAAAAAGCATACCATTTTCCGAAATCCATACATTGTACAAATTCATTATTCCATTAAAAAAGCAATTCTTTCATTAATATCTTATACAACTAACCAAACAAAACACAAAAACTCACCCGCATTTCTCTTTGNAATCTCCAAGATCGTCCCCGGAAATAGAAGTTACTTTCTTAACGATTGACTTTTCTTGATCATCGTCATCATTATCATCTTCGTCATCTGTGTCATCAACAGCATTCATCCTTTTCTGTCGTTCTTCCTGAAATCATGAACCACCAAGCACAAGTTACACCTTTTGAGTGAATAGAAAATTATTATTTTCTTCTTATGACAAATTACATACCTCCAGTTCCTCTAGTCTTTCTTTTTCGTCTTGTGCAAGTTCTTCAGGAGTTTTTGTCCTATTTGATGGACGAGCACGCATGTCCAACACCATTTCACTAAGTAATTTATCATAACCATCAGCTTTCTCCTGCAACCCAGGGTTCAAATTCCAATTACTAAAACTAAAAATGCAACGACGCAAAACTGATCAAAAGGCTTTTATACTTTATTGCAGGAATAATGATTTACATACGTTTAAAGTTCAAAGACCCGACGTACATAATTAGCATGTGAAATCTACAGTAATATATCATACCTGATCAGCTTCAGCTTTACTAGAATTAACAACTTTAACGCTGTTGCCCGTAGCATTGGTCACAACATTCAGTTGTTTAGGTTGCGCGGCCAAAGCAGACTGTATGGTTGTAAACTGCTCATCCAGTTTTTTTATCAACTCGTCATTTTCTTCTTTGTCCCTAGCTTTCTCTGCCTGGAATTATACAGCAATGGAATGATATAAACAACGTCATGTACATCAAAAACTAATAACCACCATAGAAATGTTCCAAAAGCAACATAAATTAGTTATATGATCATCACCTTGAAAAATTTGCTTTTGGATATAATCTCATCATACACCTCCTTTTTAGTCTTTTGTCTCTGCGATTAGAACGACACCACATTAACTAATGAACAAGAGAGCATTATTCGACACAATAAACTTTCAAATAATTTAACTCATCTCACATTTTCATCTCCTTCAGGTGCAGCTGAGTGAGCACCAGGGGTACCACTGGCACTAAGCTGTTTTAAAATGAAAGATTTCTCTGTAAAAAAATGAGAATTATATTAGCAAAAAAAAAAAAAAAAAAGACAGGAATATGGTTTCAGATGCAAAGCAGCTAGTTATCCTTTCTAATCAATCCAAAAAAAATATGAACAACGGCACTAACACCTATTTGTCGTATGGTCACTTTTTACTGATAATTGTAAACGATATGTGACCAAACAACTCTTTAATAGCATAATTCACCACCTAAGGTATAATTTTTTGTAGCTAAAAACCAATATATGTATATCATCTATTGCAATTATCATAATAAGCATACATAAATCTTCAAATTGGCAAATAGTTCAAGTTGAGGATATAAATGTCAACTTACTCTCAGCCTCTGCCTCCTCCGCATCTTCCTCATTAAATGGTACATCGTCCTCAAAATCATCCCTACCAGGATACAAACCACCATCTTGATCGTCATACTCGTCGTCTTCCCCATCAGATAGATTGAACCTGCTTTTCTTACCAAGTTTCTCCTATAAAAAATATGATAAAGACTTATAAAAAATTACTGCCAATTTTACTTTAAAAAAAAATATAATAAAACAAAAGGCCAAACATACACCGAACTTAGAAGCAATTAGGGAGCAACTCTCTACTAGCTAGCAACTAAACAAAATCAAACAACAATATTTCATCTAATTTGAGTTCTAGAAATATTTTCCAGTTAAATCTTAATAATTGGAGAACTGTTATGTCCTTTCTTTTGCCAAATTTCAGTTACCAAATAGCCACAGCATTCAGATTCAGATGTATGCATAAAGTATTATTCTATTAGATATGGTAACAAACTACAATCGCATCTTGGCAATAAACTTCACACTGTAACCACGTATCATTAAAATACTAAAATACAAACAAAATTCGCAGTAGGGCAATATGATACCATTTTGTTACTAATCAGCAGCGAAGAGAATTAATCAAACAATCATTTTTCACCAAATTTTGGTTCTCAACCGTGTCTTCCTATTTTCAATCTACCCTAACACATAAAATTAATGAATCGTAACATATGGAAAGCCGTTATGTACCTTTAACAGCCATATAGTGCATATTAAAAGACAATACTAAGGGGGTGCTTGTGTTATCTTATATGATGGGGCTGCGAGCTTACTGAAAAAGCTGATTAAGTTAATAAGTTCATTTTAAGGGATTATGAGTTCATCAGCTTGAGCTTATGGCTTATTTAAGTCCGTAAGCTCATAGGCCATTAATAATGAGCTTAAAAAACTTTCAATAACCTCATAAGCCTATCAAATAAGCTAAGACAAACACCCCCTAACTTCCTACCATTCAGATGTTTGCATATTGTAATAGAGATGTTACAAACTACGATTACATCTGAGCTATACACTCGCCTTATGACCATGTATCAGTAAGATATGAATAAAAGCACAGCAGAGTTGTAAGAAAATATTTCTTTAGTAGCTAGCACCGGACCAAAATCAAACAATTATTTTCTTTATCTAGTTACTGTTCCCGATCTTTTCTTCTTATTTCACATAATACTATCACCTGAAGTCACAAATTCTAACAAATGCAAAACCTTTAAGTCACTACCCACATGGCCACAAAGTTCATACATAAAAAAGCATACATTTTCCCAAATCCATACATTGTACAAATTCATTATTCCATTAAAAAAGCAATCCTTTCATTAATATCATTATACAACTAACCAAACAAAACACAAAAACTCACCCGCATTTCTCTTTGTGACCTTAGAATCTTCTTATCAAACTCCCCAAGCTCCTCATTCTGCTCACCAATTCGCTTATCCACAAAGTTCGATGACTTCTGACTTCTCTCATAATCTTTCAACAATGTGTTCTTCCTCTGCACACCACAAAAAAAACATATCAAAATCAAATTAAAACACATCATACACCAATAAACCAAACCAAAACCTTAACTTATTATTTTCAGGGCTTATTGCTTATTGAGATTTTGAAAAGCCAATAAGCCCACTTTTTTTCACCTTATGAGCTTATCAAGTTGAGCTTATGGCTTACATAAGCCATAATTAAGGTTGATAAGCTCATAAGCTAAGAAAAGTGGGATTACTGGCATTTCCAAATCTTGATAAGCCAATAATCCCAGAAAAATAAGCTAATCCAAACCAACACCTTAACTTAGTGGGTATCTGAAATAGCTTATTTTCTGAGCCAATGAGCTTATCAAGAAACTTTTGAATAACCCAATAAGCCCAAATTTTCGACAAAAAACAACCAAAAAATCAACCTTTTCGACAGCGAGAGAGCGCGAAAGACCGATACGCCTTTCCTCGCCTTTACGCTTCTTTCCGAGGATATCGAATTTACGACGAGACCAAATGGATTCAAAAGGGTTTGGTTTAGCAACTGGAGCTTTGACTTTCATTGCTATTGCGTTTGGATTAATCTTCTTATTCTTGCTTTTCTTCTTCTTGTTGTTATCATTATCATTGTTGTTTGCTTTTATTACTTTCACCATTTTTTGCAGACAAAACCACAACACACACACCGCAGGTTGTTTGTAGTTGTGTGCTTTGTTTTTTCTGGTTTTCAAGAGAAAAGAGGGTTTAGGTATTGTTGTTTTGTTGGGGTTTATTGAAGTGGCTAGAGCTTCTATTTTGAGGATCATCAGAATTTTTGGTTCTAAAGCCCAGTATTAGAATTTGAGAAGTACTTAAGATAAGGCCTACTTATAGGTTATCTAAACATAATTGCTTGGGCCATAGCGGTAACCTCATTTAACAAAAAAGTTGTTATCATATAAAGAGTTTTTGTTTAGCTTATTATTACCTATATATTATTATTATTATTTATTATTTTATTATTATTTTATTTTATTATTATTTATTTATATATTTATTTATTATTATTTTTTTATTGATCATAATTACATAAGTGATGGAAGGTCTGCACAAGTTGGGTCCCACCCTTTTGTTATACCAAAGCTTATATCTATGAAAATAAAATACACTCATTAGCATATTTGAGTGGCTAAGGGCGGAATGGACCTATACGTGAATTGTTACATAAAGTTGGATGGAAGGTCTCAGGGAACAAGTTGGGCTCCCACCTTTTGTATTACAAAAGCTTATTCTAGAAAAATAAAATACCCCACTCTCATAGCATTATTTGAGTGGCTAATGGCGATGACTTAATTACGTGAAAGTTGTATCAAAGCCTCCGTATGCAAATCCCGATGTAGAAAAAGCAAATGTATGACCTTGTATCCGTTGTCTCACATTTGGACGCACCTTTCTCTTTTACTTCTCCCACACATTAGCAAGCTACCCCAGAGCCCATGAAGTCGCCCGAAATACCAGCAAATGGGGAAATACCAATCCATCCAAATCATGCATTCTCTACCTTGGAAGCCAATTAATTAATAAACAAGTCTGCAGGTCGGTGTTCCTTTCATCCTTCGAAAGACCCCATAGGAGCCTCCTTACGCACCATAATCCCAACCTTAGAACATATATCAACAAGAATATCACGCACCAGATTATGCCTGAACTTCACACCCACTTCACTAGAGCAGTGGACCGCATGATCCCCCCATATGTCCATACGATGCACATTACAACTCGGGCAAAGGCTACCTTCAGAGAACATAGGTACAGTAAGCCTATAACACAACACAGAACGGAATTGGCGATGGTTCATCCTCTGTCCTAAGCCGTCAATAGGGATGGTGAAAAGAAAATCCTGTGCATGTGGGGCGCGTATGCATTTGAGAATAGCCACATGTCTTGGACTTAACGAGAACTTAGAAACAAGGTCTTTCTCAATGACACCAAAGTAACACTTTGCCAAGGTTTTCATCATTTGGGGGGCAGAAGCGCCATTGGTGACAGAGAGAGAGTCTATGTTACAAGTACTGTTGAAAGTATCAAGAGCATACTGAAAAGAAGGACCATAGGAGACATTATCAGTTTTAGTCAGAATCTTGTCCTGTAGATCACTCGTTTGCATACGGGAGGCAAGAAAAGCATAATGGATGATGTCACCCGCTGAAAGGATACCAAGACCACCCAACTTGATTGGAAGAGTGGCAAGACGCCACTGCCAATCACCAAAACCCGGCCCTGAGGCTTTGTATTATTATTATTATTATTATTATTATTATTATTATTATTATTAGTATTATTATTATGAGACTTTGTAGTTTATATAAGTTTTTTATATCCTACATAAGCTCGTTCATCTCATTATTTCAAAATAAATTAGAAAATATAAAATTAATCGTAAAGCAAAATCATAAGATAATGCGTTGGAAACTTCACAGCATCTTCTCGTTTAGTGCTTGGTTGCTTCATCTCTTTGGAAATCCATCTCTGCTACCCACTAATTGCCAAATCTTTTAACTTGGAGTGACACGACAAACTTAAACTCGACATAGACGTGTTTTGATATAGTTTGCTTTGACTCAAAACCGCTAAGAAATGACACTCTTGTAGAACAAATCATAGTCTTACCTCACTCACAGATTCCACAAAGATGTAAAGAAACCGATTGTTTTTTTTTAAGCCAACAAGAAGTTATAATATATATATAAAAGGGCAGCACCAAAAGCTACAAACCAAACATAGCATATTCTCGAACTGTTTGAACGAAACCAACTACACCTATACGCTATATCTACACGTTGTAGAAACTAATCATAAAAAAGAAACAAAAGAAGATATGAAACAAAAAAAGGCTACAACACATGTCGAAGGCCAAAAAAATCATCGAATACTAAACATAAAGACCCTCCACCACATGATGCACTAAGCAAAATCTATAACCAAACATAAGAGCACTTCTTCTAAGACCACATAATCTCCAACGATCTCTAACACTCGAAACAAACCAATCTAAATTTAAACTTTGGATGCATTTACAGGTTCAATGCACCATTCATTCCATGACGTAATTTCCCTTTTGCTATATGTGAAATCCATAAGTAAAAAAAACCCATTGCGTCTTGGCTAGTAGGATAGGTGACCCAAAAACTACTTGTATAAACTTAATGTATTTTTTTTCTTTAACGTTCTTACTAGCTTGTTTAATGAAAATGCTGTAGAAAAAAAGAAAAAGAAAAATATAAGCTCCAGAAAAGCTTAAACAAATACTCCAATTAAGAACTTGGTGATAGTAGCACTGATGACACTATTCTTTGCAAAGTAAAGATGATAATGGACTTAATAAATAAAATGTAAAAAAATGGATTAAAATATGTCTAAGTCTAATATAATCATTTCTCTTCATTTTAGGCCAAACAGCATAAACAATTTCTGTGTCATCACATTTGTCTTTTGATGCGTTAACATCTCATAGTTGTGCCTATATTTAGGCTAATTGCTTAGGCGCACAAATATTTCTTTTTAAAGAAATAACGTAATATCCCACCAAAGGTGTATACATAATCATATGCGTATCCCTAAAACGATCCCCTAAGGCGATTTACTAAATCCCTAAACAAATTCCGATCGCAAAAATCCCTAAACAAAAAACCGATCGCAAAAATAATATACAAATCGATTTTCAATTTTGATTTTTTGTGATTCGTTTGTTTAGGTTAATCATCTTCAGTATATCATTGATATTGGATCGAATTTGTTGCTATGGGTTGAGTTGGTTCGATTACTGTTTATAAACCCTAAGCGATTAGGGTTTTATCTTATCTTTTACGTATTGTTTGCATATGTTCTTCTTTGTTTGAGGTATTCTGTTCGTGGGTATTAGGGAGATGAGTAGTACGCATCAGTCGCAGGGTAACGAGCATAAGCTCTCATATGCTTCGATGTTTAAAACAAACAATGCTTTCAAATCAGTAAACATTTGTGAGCTCCGTAATGAGGAGCGAGTGGAAGGAGCCCACGTTACAATTCCTTTAAAAGAGATTGAGGATGTTTCAGCTAGGTTTGCTAATACTCTGTATGGGTATTTTATTGGGAAGAGGCTTGCTTTCCCTATAGTAGAGAACTATGTTAAGAATACATGGGCAAAGTTTGGGTTGGAACGTGTTATGTTGAATAATGGATTCTTTTTGTTTCAATTCTCTACTAAGGAGGGTATGGATNTTTCAGCCACATTCCATTGTACTTTAAACGTTTATTGGTTAATATATTTTACCAGGGTGGAGATCCCTTTACCCAAAAAAAAAAGGTGTATACATGTATACCTCGTCTTTAAGTCCTAAAATCATGTCACTTAATTTGGTGATAAGTGAAGACAAGTTGAGATTAATAAACGCTTACAAATTCAGTTTGGCTATGTTGGGTTAGTTTTGAAGTCGACCAAAACACAATTATTCGATCAATATCATGTAGTAGATTATGTGATTGAACTTTAGACCACCAACCAAGGTGGTGGATTTACAGAATTACAGGCCGGGTTGGTTATATATGTGATACTTACATGATGAGTTGTGACTCCATCAAAATGCAAAAGCCATATCAATCTTGGATTGGCAAGGAAGTAAGTGCTCTGGTGATGTCAAAGAAATAACAATGAGGATTAGTAAGAAGGAAATTATGTAGTTTTACAAACAACATATTCACAATCAAGAGGTTTTACTTCCGTCTAATCGAGCAGATTTAAATTCATATTGAATATACTTGTTTTCAAAACATAATAGATCGAGTTGTTTGAGCTTCTGTCAATTATGTATGTGATTATGCTAGGGGTACTTATCAATATGCAACTATGCATCCATCACTTAAACTAAAAAAAAAGGTATTGGTTTCACAAAACTACTTCAGATTATGCTTGAATATATTTAGAAGTTGTTATGTTACATATATCATAATGATGGTAAAGTATCTCATATAATTAACCAAATCTTAAACCTACGTGGTAACATTCAGCTAAATAATTAATCAATTTTTTCACAAAACAATAAAATAATACTACGTAGGTTTATGCATAAAATTAATCACAATTTTAGGTCTCGTGATCAGTTTTAGGTTTTTTAATCATTTCTCAATATGATATATTGCAACTTGTTGGACGTACATGAAAAACACTAATATAGCGCATACAAATAAATAGTTAAGTCTTAAGATTGAGTTCTTTAGTATTGCCTAAAAGTATTCATTTTTTCATTCATATATATTATTTCGTTTTTTATATATATATGATTCTTTAAGTTTATTTTTTATGATAGTAAAATTGATGATCAGTAGGTCAAAGCCAGACGGATTCTACTTAACCAACCGGAGAGAATACTAATGGCATCTGATTTTTGTGTTCTCGCATTTTCGTCCGACTTCTAGATTATTGTACTCAAGTTAATTTACCACACGATAATAAAATTAGATCATGATGGAACCACAAATTATACTTACTTCAGTGGTTTCAGAAGGATGACAAAAAAACTAAATCAAATCGTCACCATCAAAAACCATTATGCAGTGAGTCTAGCTAGTAAAAAAAACGCAGCCATAGAATGTAACACACACACAAATATATCAATAACGAGATCTGTGTCTGTTGTTCCAGTTTTATACATGCATTACATAATAGTGTTTGAGCAAACATAGTTAAACAAAGTTACAAGTGCCGAATAGTCTTGAGCAAGCATACACCACTTGATCATTCATTGTTCCATATTAATTGTTCTTTGTTCATTAACTTTTCACACATAAACATTATTCCTTATCGCTAGAGCATTGATGGATCGCCAGGTCACTTTAAGATGGAAAGCACCTCATGTGGCATGAGTATTGAAGACTGAGGTCAAGCTCATTAGTCCTCCCATCAGCTCTTTCACCATCACCGCCACCACCTTGGTTGTAATTTCCTCTACATTGCATGACACATTTACAATATTAAATATCACTTAAAAAAAAATCATGGTAACGGCAAGGGACATGATAGTTCATAGTTTTCTCGTTATCATATTCATCCATGGAGGTGTATATCAGACAGATGATATCTTTGGCAAAAGGCATGACAAAATTGGATTAACGTTATACTCGTATAAATTAGAAATAAGATGATTACCCCATGTTGAGACCGGGAGGTGGTTGTGGCATGAGGAAGCTTGTATCATGATCGACATAGTTATGCTGTTCCCATTGCACGTTTTCTGTAATTGTCTTATCTTTCTCCTTCTCCTTGATCTATTCACGTAATGAGAATTAGCATCACTAAATTGCTCTATGTCACAATAAAGAATGTAAAACGAACGTTTTTTTGTTGTTGTTGTTTGTCTTGAAACTAAAAGAAGAGAAGGATTGTGACTTACTTTCTTTGTCAAAGTAGTGTTCTGCTCCTGTATGGCCTTTCCCTGGTGGTTCATTATGCATGAGAAATTGGAAGATAGTTTGCTAAAACAGTAAAATGGTAGAGGATATATTTGTCCAGATTGCAACAATTGATATGTTTGTTCTATACTTGTCAAACATTACTTCAATCATTATGTTACATTTAATTTTCGTTATTTCTAGAGATGCAGTAGTACAATTTTAATTATTTATTACATTAAGAAAAGTTCCAGTTTCATGGTATGTACGTGCATATATACCATCGTGCTCATGCAGGTCTACTACGCCCTAAAGAACATGACCCTCAAAGCCACACCTTGTCTTGATTAAAACATTTACTTTGTAGAATTTCATACATAATTTTGCATTTTTTAGAAGTCTGGAAAGAAAAACTATAAAATACGAGAAACATTAATATGGTAAATCAGTTTTTAAGGACACATATAGATGATTAAAAACATATATAATCTCGAATGAAATGCAAAAGAAGCACATTGTAAAAGCAATAAGTAAACTAAAATAAGATGCCTACCTTTTTCTGAAGCTCGGAGATTGATTCATGCAGGAGTTGGTTCTGTAAGAAGAGACTTCTAGTAAATACATGGTCTATAAATGCATTCAGTAAACAATTAAATAAATTGCAAGCATTCGTACCTTTCTTGTGCGAATATTCTTGAGACCAGTATCAAGCTGTTGCTCCAAATTCTGGATTTCTTTCAAGCTCAACGACTCTATATCTTCACCCATATAGTGCCTAAACAATTAGAAAAACAACCAAAATTTTAAAAGGGTTATGTTTCATATAGTTATTTATTTATTTTGGATGAGAAGAAATCTGTACGTAAATGATATATAAAGATTCGACCTGTGATTTCTTTGCAATAGCTCAGCCCTTGATTTTAGTTTGTTGTACTCTAGGGTCCAGCTTCTCTGTGGATGTATACAGATTTATTATCAAGTGATGAGAAAAAACTATCAGGACTTAAATCCAATTACACTATAACTAGCTACAAAAAACATGCGTTCTTAGTGAAATTGATGGGTACTTTAAATGATTATTGCAGGTAAAAAAAAACTGAATATGATCTAAGGTACCGGCGTAGCATCTGTTGCAACAAGCTGTCTCTCAGTGTAAGAATATCTCTCATAGCGCTCCAAGATGCTTTCCATACTGTTACAACTCAAAACAAGAACATTAAAAAAACTAACTCCAATTAAATAGGATTAGTATAAGAACTAGAGACGTATGAACTTAGCATATCTATAATTAACGTGAGAATGTATATCCATCTCTTATTAGATGCATAAACTTAATTCGGACTACACTGGTCTAACATGTGTAAATAGTATTTCATGATTGAAGGACACCCTAGCGACACTACTAGCTATGAGGGGGTTTAGTGATACTAAATTTGGATACAACGAATGTATTATCAAAAAAAAAATGCACATTGCATCACAAGAACCGCTTGTGAGTGATTCAATGGGAACAAAGGAGGTTGGTTCTACTCCTATAGTTGAGAAAATTGGGGAGCTTGAAAAGCTACTTATTGATGGGAAAGCTACTCTTGTTGATGATGATGGTAATCCTATTCTAAGGGTTGATTATCCGGGGTCTACTTCTTCTACTAAGAGGGTTAACCCATTCTCTAAGGTGGGAGAGATTGTTGTTTCAGATAGTAATGAAGACGAGGTTGTGAATATGTTTGATGAGTCCATAAACCTATTTGGTGGTGGTCATGATCGTGAAGATGATAATGATGACTATGATTATGATGACTATGCGGATCAGGTCTACGATCCAGGGAATTTGGATGCTTTATATAACACGTATGGTATCAAGCTCCAAGATCTTGGTAGAAAGTAATTTTGTTTCATAGGAGTCTAATGGTATCTTTTGAGTAGTGGTTTTTTCTTATTTAGAGAATTGGAAGTATCTTGTTATGTAAGCTTTTCCGCCTATGTAACGGGCTGAGATATGGGATTCACCCGTATCCTTTGTACTTAAACGTTTTTTGGAGTAATATATTTACCAGGTCTTTTGGGCTTACTGGCCTATAATCCAGATTGATCTATTCAGATTGAGGAAACACCGAGTTCAGGTCTGGAGTAATATATTTACCAGGTCTTTTGACCTTTTACCCAAAAAAAACAACAAATGCACATAAATCTTTTATCAATTAGCTATCCCATTGGAACCTAAATCTATGAACAAAGCATATAAGCAATCTTACATCTGGATATTAGTGATACCACATTTGTTTTGGAGAAAAGTAAATAGATCTATGACAGGTATTATCAGTCTGAGAATATCTCTTTCATCTTCCAATTTTCTAGGTCCACCGATTCACTTAAAATGATATGAGTAAACCTTTATTAGTTTGTTATTCTCATCATTATTTTATTCTATTATCATAGTAGTATATGGTTAGGTCATTGTTTAGTTGTAGCTGATGAACTGATACTTCAATCTGGGAAGCTTATATGAATATAAATTTCAGCTTATGTTTAATCTAGGGTCAGACACATGTTTAATTGTATCATCATGAACCTTTAAACTATGTGCTCGTCAGCTTAATGATGAAGATATTACATTAAGTGCCATACGTGTTATCATCACCAGTTGGATTATTGTATATGTATATATATCTCATTTTGGTATTGTCCTATTGAGAAATATTACTGTTTACGTGATATTTAAGGTAAAAATTCTTGTTATTACTTAAATATTGTTAACTCTAGCTCCTTGAAGTAATGAATGATATATATTTCCGTTGAGAAAGAACTTATTTAGAGAATACATAAAAACAGCATATATAGTTTAGAGAAGATAAAAACAGCATAAGGTGCCATATAAATAAAAGGTGCAGGCCATGAATCCCATGATAAAAGAAACATAAAGGCTGTCGGGCTGAATGCATATGTATACGTTTATTTCTATTGGCAATAACGTTGATGTGAGCTTTGGCTATAGAAAAACAGCAGAGGTAATTGGTATATCACCGCAGATTATGAACGAAATGTTGTAAAGATGGTGTAAAGGCATCCTTCATCCAAGGATACTGACACTGCTAAAATACATATAGATATTACCAAAGTAAATAAATATCCAGGGTCCAAAAAGCAAGATAACCAGAACGCAAGAGTCGAATAATCTAATACACTGTAGGCATGATGACAGGGATAAGGAAGCACTACAACAAGTTTTGCAGGTTTTCTGAACAGACATTTGGATTTTAGAAGGACAACACAGAAAAAAGTATCGAAGACTCGATAAAAAAGGAAGGACAATGATTTCGCAATGATTATTATCATGAGCTAAAGGTGACAAACGAAATAAATTTTGGTCAACAATCAATAACGATCGCAAAGAACAGTCCAAGGAGAAGCTGGATATGGGACCAGTAGCTAACGTACTGAGAAGACACTCTGACACAAGAATGAGATTTTGAAAAGTTATGGTGTGACTGCATGATACATCCTTAGTGAAATCATAATTTAGAGGCGATAAATATATACTGTAGTATACACATATTGTGGACCAAGGTAATTATTAAGACTAGATATAATAGATATGTCCTATCTTAACAAAAATGTCATCTGAAATTTACTGCTATAAGAATTGTTTGTTCTATTTTTCCTTCCGTTAAGACTAGATATGCCCGAATGATATTCACTCCTTAATCACTTGGAGTGGATCGGTTCCTCCTAATTATCTGGCATCATTTCAAGATTCCGAAACCACGATGTTTTGTTCTCAAACCTTCTAGGAAAGACACCCTCGGTGAAGAAGTCAAGTCTCTTTCCTACTCTTTGATTCGCAATAGGAATAAAAAAAATTCAATTCCAATTGAATTGAATGGTTCAATGATCCAATTATTGCTTGTAACAAGATTATGTAGTCCTTTTGTCTAGCATCTTGCTAGGTGCTGTAACAATAATATCCCGCCTTTCATAAATAAAAAAAAAATAAAATAAAAAACAATAATTATTATTAAAATATATATATATATATATATATATATATATATATATATATATATATATATATATATATATATATATATATATATATATATATATATATATATATATATATATATATATATATATATATATATATATATATATATATTAGGGGAATGTAAAATGATATTCTCTTACAATTGGAATATGTGTATCTCTTATATAATAAAACAAAACCCTTAGTGGGTACTTTGTCATTTTGATAAAAAAGAATATTTCCTTATTAGGTAATATTTTAATTATTATTTAATTTATAAGTTTTTAAATTCGTTTTGTTGATATATACTATACAAGTAGAAGATAAATACAAAAAATATAGATAAGATTTAAATAATTATCTTTAATCATAAAAAACTACAATTAAAAATCATAAATCAAACAAAATAAAAATTAAATTATTTGTTTTTTAATAAATAAAAATATATCATTCAAAAATTTTTAAAAAAAACCCGCGCGTGCGCGGGCATTATAACTAGTTTCAAATACATTAGAAAGACAAAAGGTGCATCATGGGAAAAATATATATATGTTTGTTAATTGCTGATCACCAGTTTAAGGCTATGCAATTGCTTAATTGACATGCAGTCTCATACTTTTGAATGTTTGTTTTTCGCACACGCAAGATACTATCCTGGAAAAAAAAATGAAGAATGGGAGTAGTCATAGAAGACAAGTAAATCATGGAGAATCTGAAATGAGTATATATTGGTGAGAGGATAGAGATGCCAAACATAGTGACTTGATAGACGTTTAATGTAAAATGACCCTCGGTTGACATAAAATTTTGCTCCAATCCGCTGCTCTATTTGGGGGAAGTGTAACGCCTTTAGATAGTTGGTTTTTAGTTCTAAGCGATATAATTATCATATATTGTCTTAGTATCTACTAATTGATATCTTTTAGTGTAATAAATTTTTAACTATGTAATAAAATGTTTACGGACACAAGTTAAGGCTGAGAGAGAATAATATAGGACGAGATAGAATTCGTATAAAAAGCTTGAGCAGTATCCACTTATAGTACTAACTATAAGACTCGGCGAAGAGTAAACTTCATTGATCTTATTTTGGTTGGTCGAAAACCCTTCATTGATCTTCATATGCAGTGAAGATATCTCATATACATAGATATTAGAGATTAAGTCATAGAATAGCATCGGACTTTTTTTTATTATCTCGTTTTAGTACGTGAACTAATTAAAGGATGTGCAGTAGCAACGAACTTTCATAAGTGTTCCAATCGGCACATTTTGATAACGTGTCATACTTGAAAGTCTGACACATGTCACCATTTATAACGTAACATGTCATCAAAATGTGCAGATTGGAACACTTATGAAAGTTCGTTGCTATTACACATCTTTTAATTAGCTCACGTACAAAAACGAGACAATGAAGAAAGTCCGTTGCTATTCTATGACTTAATCCCTAGATATTATTTCGGATACTTTTGTAGTTTCTAAGTTCATGATTGGTACTGGTAGAAACTATATTTACGCCATCATGATAACCATATCATTAAAATTACTTTTTCTTTTATTCCCTTTAATTTTGTCCTCCCAGTTTCATATAAGGATTGGCTGTGCATATGATATGGGTAATATGATGGTGGACTAATTTGTACTGAATATATATCAGTAGTCAGCTTTGCGAATAAACTCTCTAGAACTTTGACACGTATCTCATGTCAGTGGTCATCTGAGGTGTGCAAGCTCCAATGAAATCGAGTTTAATTCAGAGAAATAGTAGGACTTAATCTTAAGGACCCAATGAAACCATCAAGTTGGTTAGACTCAAATATCCAATAACAGCTCTTTTTTTTTTTGCATGACGGATTTCATTAAAGCTACCGAGAAGCTAGGAAAAAATTACAATTGCTTTGAAATCCAATAACATCACCAAGTTGCATTCCCAGAACGCCACTTAGTAATGCCTTGAATCAAAATATAATCTAGGAAATAGCACGGTTCCATAATCTTATTGAACAATTTAACTTTATGTAAGAAAATTTTAATAACTTTTGTTGTAACAATCAAAATGATTTTAGAATAATATCATTAACCTCCAAGTACTCTTATTTTAGCTACAAAATTGATTTAACACAAGCAAAGAGAGTTTAATGCAGCCAAAATACGGCCTGAAAACTACACTTCCAAGTACACAGATTCTCTATATTTTATAGTCTTTATAAAAATATTTAGTCTTGTAAAACATGACTTCAATTTTCCACAACGGATTTAATAGCAAAAGCATAACATTTTATAAGAGTAGCTCTTCTTCGTTTATTAAAAAAATTACAAAACAAACATGAAATATCATTCACATGTCAATTTTATATAGAAGATCAGGTGAAAACTAGAAGGAAGAGAGGAGATATTATTAAGCAAAAACCATTATAGATGGTTAATTTCATAAGAAAGTTCATAATAAGATACTTAGAGCTAATAGCTGGATAATATTTTACGAAATATTTACGAAGTTCATAATAAGATACTTAGAGCTAATAGCTGGATAATATTTTACGAAATAATTAAGAAGTTCATAATAAGATACTTAGAGCTAATAGCTAGATAATATTTTACGAAATAAATGTTACGATGATTTAGTAAGTTATTGAACACAAACATATGAAACATAGAGAGTTTGGTTTAGTAACCCATGGAATAATCTATTATCCTCTATGTAATTTGTTTTTTTTTTCTAGCGTCTTGCTAGCTTTTAATTCGATTGTATCTAACTTACATGTAACACAAACACACCAAGTTATAAATAACTCTTAACATCAGAACCCACCTACTCATTTGTGATAAGTTAGTACGGACTGTTCTAAATCTTTCAAGGAGAATTGAAGAAGGTACGTACAGATTTATAGTAACTCACAAGAACACAAATTTTATTATGAGATCATAATAAGCTAGAACTATATATACTTATATACAAAAAAAAAAATTACAAGAAAAAAATAATACTCAAAACAGCCTTGAAGTATGCTTGATCTTCCAGAAAAAAGATCAGATCTTTAACTTCTAGTCAGCATATATATTTTTAAGAAAGTACGTACTGTTGGATTAAAATCTAAGATATATATAGAAGCTAATACTTATATAGTTAAAAACATACTATATATGCCTAGATCTGAACTCATTAGTCCATCTGATACTTGTTATGATCTAAGAAACGAATAATGTATAAATGTGTTTTTATCTTTCTGAAAAACATGCCACCAAGAAAAAAAATGATTGTTTTTAGTAGAAAAAAGAAAGTTTTGCAGATGTAGAAAATTGTATGAAATAAGAATTTATATGAAGAGATAGAATGGATATAAGAGGAAAAGAAAAGGGTACCATGAGTCAGTAGAAAACTCAAATAGTTTTCCTTTGTTGGAGAAGACAATTAAAGCAACTTCAGCATCACAAAGAACAGAAATTTCATGGGCTTTCTTCAATAAACCACCTCTCCTCTTTGAGAAAGTTACTTGTCTGTTTATCTTGTTTTCTATCCTCCTTAACTGTACCTTACCTCTTCCCATCTTTCTTTCTTTCTTCAGAGAACCAAACAAACCAAAACTAGTCTCTCTAGATACTCTTGCCTAGAAAAGGAAATATTTAACCTCTGTGTGTATGTTTGTTGATGTTTTTCCTTTCTAGAAACTGTGTGTGTGTGAGTTTAACCTTGCTTTTTTCACTAATGAACATCCAACACCCTTGTGTTTGATGTTTCAACAAAAGGGGCAACAAGTTATTAAATAAATATAAAATGTTTATGTCCCAACGATGTATTTGTCCCTTACACCAATAATGATAATTGTACTGTAAGAACAAGGTCTGAAACAAGACGTATTTACCCTTAACAAAAGTGGTGATAGTATAAGAGTAGCCAGGAGGTTTGATATTGTTACCATGTTTCACTTGGAGTGTATTTATTTTGGTACAACATGTTGCTTTTGTATGTACATATTCTCTTTTATTTGTGTAGTAAGTTTGTTCATGTTTTCTTTTGTATTCAATTCCTTTAAGGGAAGCTTGCTTTAATAATGTATGGTACATGTCCAATGTTCTTATATCCAAAGTATGCAAGCTTTATATGTTGGGTATATAATTCAAAGGGGTGACTAGGATAGTAGTGATATTAAACAATTTGTTGGGATTTTTCTTTGGTTAACTACAATGTAAAATAGATCAAAAGCTTTTTTTGTTCAAAAAATTTGTTTGATAGCATTTTGAAATTGTAGTGAAAAAGTGGTTAATTTAGCGACCAATTCTCTCTTACTGGATTCAAACACAAATTATTGTAGGTATAATTAATATCACTGATAAAGAAATCAACGAGTGTCTTCATCAAGGTAAGGTTCTATCAGCGACACTTAAAGGAACCAAGATAACTTGACATGTTTCCTCTCTAATTCGGTGCCAGCAAGTGGAACACTTGAACTAGGAGTTGAAGACTCGAATCAGCAAGTCTTGACGAAAACTCGATGATTCAGATATCTCTATGTGAACAAAGATGAAAGGATATTTTGACATTTAAAGTATCTTACATGTTTAGGCGAGACTATTCCAAAAGTAAAAAAGTAAGAGTAAGTGACTGTAAAGAAAGTCAAGACAAGCACAAGTTTGATAAAGTTGGAGTCAACTGTTGTCGACACTTTTCGCAAAAGAGGGTATTTGTTCTTCCAAATAATAGTTTCGAACCACTAAATGGAAGGTGTACTTCTCACTAGATGTTTGACATGACAACAATCCCTCACATGAAGACCTCATACTTGTGTCTATAAGAGAATGTTTGCCAAGAGTAAATGATCACTTCTATTGATTACTTAATATTTAAGAAGAACATTTACTCTGTCAAGAACTAGCAATACTCCCTGAGTATTCAGATAAAAAAACCCTAAAAAATACTCTCCCTCTGGCGATTTTTTTCCCTTCTATTCCTAATCGGTTTTCTTCCTAAATTGATTCTAATTCTATGTTTCTTGCGTCAATCTGTTCTTGTTTGTGATTAACATTCGTGTTCTTTACAACTTGATCAGTTTGTTTGTCGGATTACACTTGTTGTGGGATCGTTTTAGGTGGATTATTACTCAGGGTTTTTAATCGTTGGTTTACAGTAACCCTAACCAAATCCTTAATCGTTTTTTCTTTAATCGATTAGGGATTCACTTTTACTCTTTAACCGACTTAAGGGTTTCTTTAATCGGTTTAATATAGTCGGTTAGGGTTTAGTTTTGGTATTTATTTGCTGGTTGACGCTTTATCGTTTTATATTATTCGAATATGGTTGGAGGTTGAAGGGGTGGTGTGATTCGCTTAAACCCTAACTGTTATAGTTAGGGTTTTTTCCTGCTTGGTCGAGTTTACTGTTTTGTTTTGTTAGGGTTTTAGGGAGAGATGAATAAGGGGTTTTTCAACAAGAAGAAGGCTAATGTGCCTATTGGTAATGTTGATGAACTTGCTGCTACGATGCAACAATTTCCGGATGGTATTGCTGTGAATTCTGAG
>LBNU01039147.1:82376-111559 GCA_014162995.1 Artemisia annua
TTTTACATACTTTACAAATAACTATTCTAATGACTCGAATTAAGATAATCGAAATACTTGGAGTACTTTTAAAATATTTAGCACATATGGGGGTAATAATGTTGTTCTTCCCTATTACTCCATTACACTAGTACTTTACCCATGAGTCCCAATCGTCCCAAAACAATATGTACAAGGATATGACTCGACTTAGCAACCATGTAATCAATTAGATAATTAACTAAGGGTTTAAACAAATGTTGTCACAATAATGCACTAAAGGTGAGTGCATACAAGGTAGGCTAAGGCGATTTGGGTGTACATTTAAGTAGGGTGTAACAAATTCTTCCTTTAAGTATAATGCTTAAAGTTAGAAATGAAAAGATAGGCTCGGAGGGGTGTACTAGGGGTATCGTGTACTAAAAAGGAGTACAAGGCTAAGGGTGTGGGAGAATTACTTGACCAATGAAGTCAATGTAATTATAACAAAAACACAGGTGTAAAACAATGGGTTAATCCTAATGCCTCTTATCACGTAGTAAATCTAACTACACGAATGTAGTCTCACTTGTGGATTCGGGATGGTCCTAATGCAAGTTCTAGATTGATTATTTTTCCGGTTTGTCGTAAAATGAAGGTTTATCGCGTAAGACGTTAGGTTTCGTTGTGGGTTCGCATAAAATATAAAAAGTATAAGGTTTTGAGAGTAATAATTTAATTTGATAAAAATAATAATAAAAATATATGTATGTGTTATATAGAAATCGGCTAGAGGGTTTTTAGGGGAAAAGGAAACCAAATTTGATACCAAAAACAATTCCTAGCAATAAGAAAACCTAGTCCAACCCAACCAAGCCCAACCCCTACCCATATAAGCAAAACCAACGACCCCAAACACTATTTTTCCTGCATATTTTGAGTGACCAAGAGAGGAGGAGAGCAAGAAAACTTAGGGTTTTTATTATTGAAGCTAAAACCAAGATCAAGGTATACTTTTGTTACTAGTTTTCATATAATTAGTTAATTATTAATTCAATTCATGTAATATGAATTATGATGGATCTAGGGTTTGTAAACTTTTGTAAAATAATGGTGTTAAACATGTTGGGATCATTGGTTAATAATATTACGATGATTGGTAAAGAGATTTGGTCGTTAAACGCGTTAGTTAATGAATTAGGGTTTGGACAGAATGTTAGGGCTGTAAAGATACGAAGTTACTTAATAGTTGGTAATGAGTTAGATCACGAATTTTAACTCTAAATTGTAGTTAAAAGAAATAGCTTTTCAAAAAGTCCAACCACGACTGATTTCGAGGTAGGGAAGTTAGTCTTTTGATTTTTACGAGATAAGGTGTCAAAGCTGTTAAACCGGGACAGAATTTGGGTAAAAGTTTGATAGTGCTTAGTGGATGAAAAAGTGTTATTAAGGTTAGCCCTTTTGGAAAAGTTGAGTTTTAGGTTATGTTAGACTCCCACGAAAAGGATTCGCAATAAAAAGTTGTGGAAGTATTTTTATAAAATCAAAAACTTTTGGTGTGCGTTCAGATCCGAATCTGGATAGTTAACAAGTTTGATTTTCTTATGGGTACTTGTGTATGTTATTAGGCCATGGGCTTCTGGGATTAGCTTGTATGCTTATGAGATACCATGGGGAATTTTTGGTGTGAGTTTTTAAGCTTGTATGGTCATTATTTTATGTGGGTGAAAGTACCCTAAAATTCTGCATTTTCTGAGTTTATAAGTGCAAGGGATTTAGTGAGTGTTATTGGTTGTTAGTGTTTAGAATGGAGTCTAGGAGATCCATGGTGGATCATATGAACCTTAGACATCCATCATATGAATATTTCATGGGTTATAGCTTTTAGCTTGGCCGTATGTAATGTGTATCTATTTGTGCGTTGTTTAGATTGTGATTGTGAATTGTTGGAAGCTGCAGAGTTAAGGTGAGTTCATAGTCCAATACTTTTTACTTTGTTTTAAACATTGGGATGGGAATGATGCTTGTCTTAAATGGTTTGAGTTACTGTGATTATGTGAGTGATTTTAAAAAGGCTTGGACTAATNAGTGTTATTGGTTGTTAGTATTTAGAATGGAGTCTAGGAGATCCATGGTGGATCATATGAACCTTAGAAATCCATGATATGAATATTTCATGGGTTATAGCTTTTAGCTTGGCCGTATGTAATGTGTATCTATTTGTGCGTTGTTTAGATTGTGATTGTGAATTGTTGGAAGCTGCAGAGTTAGGGTGAGTTCATAGTCCCATACTTTTTACTTTGTTTTAAACATTGGGATGGGAATGATGCTTGTCTTAAATGGTTTGAGTTACTGTGATTATGTGAGTGATTTTAAAAAGGCTTGGACTAATAATGTTATCGTATGCATGCTATGTGTTGAATGATATGTGTTAGTGCTGTGTGGTCCAATTGGAGGGGAGTATCCAATTGGAGAGTAATACTCCTACTCGTTATTGTGTTGTATGGTTGATATGGGATCCAATTGGGAGGATGCTTATCCTGTTACTCACGCATGCGACCCAATTGATGATGTGGTTTGGACCGGGGGTCACGTGCCGGCCCGATGGTTGCCTTTTGTGTGATGATTGATTTATGGGTACATGTAGCTTGTATGATAACTATATTTATTTGTCCAGCTATGTTTTATAATCACAGTGAACTGGTTGCCTTGAGAGTGTATGTGTGTCTTAAACCTATGAATCTCACCAACATTATGTTGACGTTTTAAGCATCATTTTCAGGTGAACATTCTAAGGATAAGATAGATGGAAGTTACTAGAAGAGACTTTAGTTGCATCGTGATGAATTATCTATATGTTTGGATTATGAATATGTTTGATTTTGTTAAACATACCTTTGGATTATGGTTTGGTTATTTTATTTTGGGGTATTGTTACAACACTTTGTGTTTGTACTTTGCTCTATTTTATGTGCATGTAGTATTTCTCTGTTGAGACACCAGGTGTTGTGATGATATCCATGAAGTTACACACTCGCTTTTCCGCCTTGGCGAGGTGTGACAGATTGGTATCAGAGCCTTGGTTATAGAGAATTAGGTAGTTTAACCTAGACTATAACTTAGGAGTCCCTCATATAGTTGCATTTAAGACCTATGTGTAAGTATAGTATCTTACATGTCTATTTTTCTATTTTTATATGAGTTGTTTATTTGAGTGATGATGATGAGGTTCTTAATACGTTCTTAATACGTTCGAAGAATCAGCAAATCTTTTTGGTGGTGGTCATGAGCGTGAAGATGAGTTTGATGACTATGATGATTATTCGAAGCAAATTTATGATCTTCCAGGGAATTTGGATGCTCTTAATGCCATGTATGACTTTAATCTCCAAGGTCGTAGGAAGTAGTTTTATATTTTTGTCAGCGTCTTTTGTTATCATGTGGTTAGTGGTTTGTTTTCTTGTTTAGAAAATAGGAAGTATCTTGTTATGTAAGCTTTTCGCCTATATAACGGGCTGAGATATGGGATTCACCCATATCCATTGTACTTAAATGCTTTTTGGAGTAATATATTCACCGGGTCGTTGACCTTTTACAAAAAAAAATAAAATAAATAAATAAATAAATAAAACTAACAATACTCCCTGATTTGAAATAGGGACATTTGAAGTTCACATACAAACTTTAACTTAAATTGCATATTGTCTGTAATAGAGGGTAAACTCTTATTTAGTGAAGTGTGTATTCTACAACACACTTTATAGTTCTTTTGACTCGTTTTTCAATTAACCATTCAATGTCTGGTATAGAAGCACATCCGAAAAAAAAAAAAAAAAAAAAAAAAAAAAAAACCCCCTTTTTTAAAAAGGGGGTTTTTTTTTTTTTTTTTTTTTTTTTTTTTTTTTTGTAAAAGTTATTGTTAGTACATANAACACACTAAATCTATCACAATACCACAATAAACCCTAATCAAACCCTAACAAAGCCTATGTGTTTACGGTTATCTCTAAAACCCTAATTGCTTATCTAAACTAGTTTGGAAGTGTTCAACGCTTATGTATGAGTTACTTTAGCAACAATAGGATATCTTAGCACCTCTAGACTCTAGTACAACTTCTTAGAGCTTAGGTACAAGTCTCTTGTGCACAAAACCCTAACTAGGTCTTATAAGTCCCAAAACTAGGTTAAACATTCCCAAATCTTTACCATAAGCTACCATCACTTAGAATAAGCCTCCTAGGACTTAATCTTAGTCACTAAACACTCATAGGACCCTAATCTAGGCACTAAACCCTAAGATAAACCCTAATCTCTCTTTAAGTAAAACTAGCTATAAACTAAACCTAAAACCTAAAACTAAGCTACTAAAGCACCTCAAGCTCCTCAACCTAGCTACCTAGCACCTTGCTTACATCAAGCAGACACCCTATCACCTCCCTAGCTAGCACACAAGGAGGTGGATCACCTCCTTGTGCCGCGGCTTCACAACCACCACGAACACCTCCACGCCACCACCTAGCTCACGATAGTCACCATGTTAGCCTAGGTTAGTCACTAATAGCTGATAATAGTTACCTCCCTCCCCCTCATGACACCTCGACCTCCTTTTCTTGCTCCCCACTCCTAACGCACCCTATATATAGCTCGACACCCACTCCATTTCAAAATCACACAACTCTCTTCTTTACCTCAAATCTTCTGTATCTAGTAGTAGTGTTTGAGCTATAGAAGGCCTAGGAGTCGAGCAAAGCAAGCCTAGAACCCTTGTCGAGTTGTTTTTCCACCTAGAAACTCTAAAACCCACGTTAAGCCCATCCTTGGTCAAGTAAGCTTAATTTTTTATTCTAATAGCTTTATTACAGTAATAGGTTAGTATTATGATGCCTTAGAACCCTTGCCTAAGCCTTGATCATTTTCCTTTAGAACTTTTCATTTTAATACCCTAATTATGGACTAGTTGCTAATTTTATGCTATAAGCCCTTACCATAAGCTATAAGCTAGTTTAGGCGACTTACTTAAGCTATTATTAGTTAACCATAAGCTAGGAAACTCTTTTGTTTCATAAAAATATAGTTTGCATGGAATTAGGACTAGTTTTGCAAAGTTTTCCATGCATAGGGGTATATATGGTAACCTTCTAAAAATATTAAGTATAAGGACTATTTTTGACATTTCTTAGAAGTATTAAGTATAAGGACCCTTTTTGCAAAGTTATATAACCTTAGGATAAAAAGTGAAATAATTATAAACTTATAAGGACTAGTTTTGCAAATGTTATAAAGCTAAGGGTATACATGGTAAATTTTGAAAACTTATAAGTCCAAGGGTCATTTCTATCATTTTCCTAAAATATATAAGCATAGGGACTAATTGTGTCAAGTCTAGATAGTTAAAAGTCTAAATGATATAAGTTTATAAGTTTAGGGTAGATTTTGTAAATATATAAACTATAAGGGTATAAAGTGAAGTATTTTCATATAAAACAAAAAACTATCTTTTACTTAACAACATGACACAATAGTAGGGAGCTTCATGTGAGGGGTTTCATTTGGGCATTCGTTTTGACGAGTTTGCTGGGTTTATGATTTAAAGTGCCCTGGTTCCTTAAACGTTTACTACATGACCTCTGGATTATGATGGCCTGAACGGTGTTATGTTATATCTATAAACTAAAGTACTTAACAACGTGACACAATACTAGGGAGCCTCATGTGAGGGTTATATACTTCTGAATTATGATGACCCGAACGGTATTATGTTTAATAACATAATGCAATACTAGGGAGCTTCATGTGAGGAGTATGTATCTCTAAATTATGATGGCCCGAACAGTGTTATGTTATAACTAATATTAGAAATCCTAAGAATGATTACTTGAGAAAACTTAAATAAAAACAACTAGAGCTTGACATACACCCATGATGCGCGGAATTGCGACCACACACTAGGGTTTTACCTCTCAAGGGATCTTGAGAAGCTTGCAATCCCCACCAGGTAGTGTACCTG
Organism: Artemisia annua; assembly: GCA_014162995.1. NCBI lineage: Eukaryota > Viridiplantae > Streptophyta > Magnoliopsida > Asterales > Asteraceae > Artemisia > Artemisia annua. The sequence goes on from LBNU01039147.1 coordinate 88,342, forward strand.
ACCGATGTAGTATATTGTAGTGGCAAGTACCGGGGGATTGATCGATCTCTCAGGGAATAGTGTCGTTAGGATTGAAAAACTACTCTAATAGGTCTAAGGGTGAGGGAAGATTCTTTTTGTATTTTTATATTTTAAGGAAAGCAAGTAAAAATTTCGGGTTTTGGAAGAGTGGGCGGAATTAGTTGCTAGTCAACTAACCCAAATTACTACTAATGCAAATAAAATAAAATAACGAAAAAGTAAATGGTTGTGAAAACTATAATGGAGAGAAGTGTGTTTACTTAGATTTCCTTACTCCCTAACTATCTTTTACCGATTGATTAGTGTGTATTAATTGCGTGGATGACGGATTGTATTCCTTAATACCATTCGTAGGGGTGTGTACGGACTTCCCCTAACTCTATGAGATCCTACTTCACTCCTATGTCGAGCCGGCTAAGAAGCTCCTAACATGGGATCACTAGAATTCACTCATGCATTAAATACAATCAAAATAACCTTAGTACACCTTGGTTCATGTTTCTTAAGACGTTCAAGCATGTTACCAACCGGAAGTCTGCCAGTTTTCTTAAGCCTAACATCGATAATCACCCATCCAATACAATTAATAACACACCATTCAATCAATAATCAATAGTTAGGTTTCATTAGATCTAAGCAAACACAAAGAAAATCTAGCCTAGCATGTTAAACAAAAGACAAGAACAAGATAGAATCAAACAACACATAGACATATTGAATGATTAATTGATTACTTATCTTCAATGTAACATGAGAGATCCAAGGGTTTAAAACCCTTAAAAAAGCTGCAAAAATCGTCTAGGGTTTCTCTCTAAAAAGTTCCACACGAATGACTAAAAATTATGCGAATATATATAGAAAAACAGATCTGACGGCGTCACGTTATGGACTTGACGCCGTCACCTCGCCGTGGTTAGGGTTTCTTGATGGCCTTCTTGACGTCGTCCGTCTTTAATTCGTTCTGGCTTATCAAGGCTTGACGCCGTCAGGTGTAATCTTGACGCCGTCTGGAGTACTGTTCCAACAGATTTTGACACTTTTTCGAATTCTTCACTTTTATGCTCCGAAAACGTCTAAAATGCTTCCTTTTCCAGAATTTCTCTCCAAAGTACCTAAAATGCCAAAAGGAAAGATTTAGGGTGATATTTGATCAAATAAATACGATTTCGGGCTTAAATGACCCCCGAAAAGCGGTACACTTTTCGCCTCATCAAATACCCTTACACTTAAGATTTGCTTGTCCTCAAGCAAATGCGCTTTTATTCTAATCAAGATACAAGTCAGGGGTCATTTAACACTAATATAAAAGTAATTACAACAAATAACCGTTCCACTTTAATCATAATAAGCACGGAGATTACACACTAGCACCTCACAAGTAGTGTTTAGATACTCACATCTCTCAGGTGTCATAGAATTATATCTCATAAATGAAAATGGACAATATCTCTCCCTACCTGCCATAGCAAATAGATTACCATAGGCTTGGGAAAGGATTGAAATCCTTCTCCACTAGGCGTATGCACCTAAGATAAACTATCAAAAATGACTTTATAAAAGGGTTGTAATGAGGTGTAGGGATATCATAAACACGGTTTTGTTGGATAAGGAAGATTTTGCTAGTGGCGAGTTAAAGATCTTGATTAATTACATGTATAATATGGCGTTGCTAAGCCAAGACTAGACTCGACTAACGCTAATCAAAAACTAATAAAAACATAAAATAAACATGAAAAGAAACAGGATGGTAGTCCGTATGTTTTTTTCTACTTTTCTTTTTCTTATTTTTTTGTATTTTTCTTGATTTTTCGATTTTTTTTTTTTTTTTTTTTTTCTTTTTTGATTAATTACATGTATAATATGGCGTTGCTAAGCCAAGACTAGACTCGACTAACGCTAATCAAAACCTAATAAAAACATAAAATAAACATAAAAAGAAACAGGATGGTAGTCCATATGTTTTTTTTCTACTTTTCTTTTTCTCATTTTTTTGTATTTTTCTTGATTTTTCGATCTTTCGATCCTTTTTTTTTTTTTTTTTTTTTTTTTTTTTTTTTTTGCATACATTCTCCCCTTACACTTGAACTTTTACATACTTTACAAATAACTATTCTATTGACTCGAATTAAGATAATCGAAACACTTGGAGTACTTTTAGAATATTTAGCACATACGGGGGTAATAATGTTGTTCTTCCCCATTACTCCATTACACTAGTACTTTACCCATGAGTCCCAATCGTCCCAAAACAATATGTACAAGGATATGACTCGACTTAGCAACCATGTAATCAATTAGATAATTAACTAAAGGTTTAAACAAATGTTGTCACAATAATGCACCAAACGTGAGTGCATACAAGGTAGGCTAAGGCGATTTGGGTGTACATTTAAGTGGGGTGTAACAAATTCTTCCATTAAGTATAATGCTTAAAGTTAGAAATGAAAAGATTGGCTCGGAGGGGTGTACTAGGGGTATCGTGTACTAAAAATGAGTACAACGCTAAGGGTGTGGGAGAATTACTTGACCAATGTAGTCAATGTTATTATAACAAAAACACAGGTGTAAAACAATGGGTTAATCCTAATGCCTCTTATCATGTAGTAAATCTAACTACACGAATGTAGTCTCACTTGTGGATTCGGAATGGTCCTATCGCAAGTTCTAGAATCTAAGTGCTACCGGTACACACATCATAGCATTAAAGATGAATGCTTTTCCTACCAATTCTAGGGGCGAACTTCACATATTTGGGGTGGATTTTTTTTTATTTATTTTTTATTTTTTATTTTTTTTTTTGGTGGTACGGTTTTGTGCTAGTCATATAACTCCTATCCATGAGATGCTCATTAAGACCAAAGTTTCACTCCTAAATATTGTAAAAAAATTTAAATTTGGCACTAAAATTGCCCTGACAGGTATTTATCTCAGTTTTATTACACATCTACCATTAAACAAACAAAAAATCAAGCGTAATTGCATTCTCTAAGGTATCGTAATTTACCCCCCCCCCCCTTACACTTAAGATGAACATTGTCCCCAATGTTCAAATAATAAGATGTAAAAGTAAATAAGGTAAAAGAATGAAATCAAATACTCCCCTGATTCGCTCGGTAGATAAAGGGGTAACATGGTTAGATCTTCTTCTAAGAAAATGAACACTAAAGCTTTCCTTCCGAAATATAAATCATCTTCTTGTCCAAAATAACCTGTTAAACCTGAGAAAACAAACACGAAAACCTGCATAACATCGGCGGGATAAATCTGTATAAGGATATAATGCTTGTGGAATGAATATTTTTGCAGATTCCTGGAGTTTATAAGTTAGAGATTTTATAAAGCATTTTATGATTCCGGAAGAATACAAAACTTTCAAAAAATTCCAGAAAACTGAACTTGACGGCGTCAGCCTGGAGCTTGACGCCGTCAGATGTGATCTGGCAGATTTCTCATGTTAAGTTTCTGGAAAAACTTAATCCTTACTTCCTGGAAATCCTGCAAAATATCATTATGACTCGATACAAGCATTTGACTCAAACAATTACGAATATGTATGCTAATTTAATATTGTTATGATTCATGTTCATTTGTTCTTATAAACTGATTTAGATTTTCCTTACACTTATCTTTTGCAAAATACCTTTATATGTAGTTAAGACGAAGTTAAAAACAAAATAAAGCATTTTCACAATTTAGTTTGAAGCATGAATCAATAACAATAAAAATAAAACATACATACGGAAATAAATAAAATCAAACAAACAAACAAATAAACACAAAAGCAAATAAAGCTTGGGTTGCCTCCCAAGAAGCGTTTTTCTTTATTAACGAGTCTTGTAGCTAGACTCAAAGTCACGGGCTCTATTACGTGACTCCATCATTGGTCACATCCTCTAGGTCATCCTCGGGCTTAGTCTTATACTCCGGACCTAGTTGCAAGCATTCTTTGTAGAACCCAAATATCCTACTCATGACATAGTCTACCCCTCTACTTCTATCCTTGTCATTCCCATAGTAGACCGCTTGCTTGTGCTCCTTCTCGATGTTTGACAAGAGGCGGTATTGCTCTATCTTATAAGGCATTTGGTAAGCTATATCATCGGTCTCGTCCCTGAATCTAACTATCCCTAGAGATGGGTCATAATTCATTTTAGATGCCTCAACAAATGGCTTCCCAAAAACTACTTGAGTTAAGCATGTGTCAACTACCGGACGAATATCCTCAACGATCACGAAGTCGGTGACGTAGGTGAAATTCCCTATATAGACATATAGTCCTCTAACTCTACCTACAAAATTGCTTATCCACCCCGTGCTAGGAAAGGTTCTAGGTCCCAGTTGCTTTTTCATAATTAGATTGTAGTGGGCTCTATTCATGACGTTTATTGGAGACTTAAGATCTATGTAAGCCTTCCAAACATGCAAGTGACCTATATTGCATGGTATGTTGATGTTGGAAGGGTCACCGGTTTTGATGATTGGGTTACCTAAGGGGTATGATGTTTCGGGGTCATTGAATAAATTCTTATGATACGCCCGTTCTTCCTTAGTGGGTAACCTATTGAAGTAGTCCTCTTTATTATCTAATTATTCTACTTCACTTATCTTAACTTCCTTATCAACCTCAACTTCCTTAACCTCATTCTCATTTGTCTTAACTTCCTCCTTACGTTCACTATCTATTTCATTTTTAGGGATTGGCTTAATAGTGACAACATTAACGAAGTGGACTTGTTTGGATGAAGAAGGGTCCTTGACTTGGGGTCCGCTATTTGTGTTCCTAGCGTCCTTGTGTGGAGGTGATAACACTTGGTTGTTGAGGGCCTTCAATAAGTTGTCAATCTTATTGGTCATCTCTAGTTGTTGTTGATTAAATTCGGATGTGAATTTAGCTATACGAGCTTCTTGAGATGCCATAAAGTTGGAAATCAATCCTTCAAAGTTATTGGTACTACCATAGTTGTTGGAAGGATTGTTGTTGAAGGTACGGTTCGAGGAGGGACCGTTGGGTTGAAAACGATTAGGTGGGTTGGAAGAATTGGTTTGGGGTGCGTTTTGGTTTGGCTTCCACCTAAGGTTCGGGTGATTTTTCCAAGATGGGTTGTAGGAATCACCGTAAGGGTTTGGCTCGGGTTTGAAAGTGTACCACTTGTCTCCCGCTCCGTTGGTACGCGAGGATGCGTTGTCCACAAAAGCTTGTTCGGGGAGTTCCATGCAATCACGAGTGTCGTGGGGACCACTACATAATTCGCATGAATAAGTGATTTTGTTCACTTGGCTTGAAGGTTTAGGAGCCTCGTAGGATTTCATAAGAAACTTGACTTGGTCTTCAAGTTCTATGATCCTACGGTCGGAAGTGCTTGAATTATTCGAAGGCAAAGATATTGCCTTGACCGTTTTATTCAAATCATGGGGATCATTCCAACTTTCGTTATCATAAAGAGCAATATCTTCTAGGAGATCCCATGATTGTTCCGCACTTAGATCATGTAGCTTACCACCGGCCACTTGGTCAATGGTTTGCCTCGTGGGGATATTGATATGGTCATAGAAGATTTGGACTTGGAGCTAAAGGTCTATACCATGATGAGGGACTTTTTGGAGTAAGTTCTTGAATCGAGTCCATGCCTCGTAGAGGGTTTCGCCTTGGCGTTGTTGGAACGCCAAGATATCATTCCTTAGCTTGGTTGTCCTTCCTGGTGGGAAAAATTGACCTAAGAAGCGAGTTGTGAGATCATCCCAAGAGGTGATGGATCCTGCGGATAGACACTCTAGCCACTGACTAGCATGGTCTCGCAGAGAGAATTGGAAGAGACGTAATCGGGTAGTCTCTCGAGTTTCGACATCAAGGTCTATAGAATCTACGATCTTAAGGAAATCCTTGAGGTGTTGATTTGGATCTTCGGAACGAAGTCCATGGAATGAACATCCGCTTTGCACCAACCGGATGGTGTCGGATCGCAAGGGAGACACATTGGCTCCTTGGGTGAGCTCAATAGTGTTTCGATAGCCATGGTGGCTAGGACGGGAGTACTCTCCTAAAGTACGGGCTCTAGGAGGTTGGTTTGGTTGTGGTGGTTGTTGCGGTGGTGGGTTGTTGGGATCAATGATATTACCACCTTCCATGATGTCGGATGATAATGGTTATGAACAAAAACACAAAGAAATAAGATAGACTAAAGAAAAACCTAGAAAAATAAAATAAAAATCTCACTAGAAAGGAATCTAGTGAGTAGACCTAATAAAATAAAAATTCAACCTAAACAATAACTATTCCGCGGCAGCGGCGCCAAAAACTTTGATGCGCGGGATTGCGACCACGCACTAGGGTTTTACCTCTCAAGGGATCTTAAGAAGCTTGCAATCCCCACCAGGCAGTGTACCTGACCGATGTAGTATACTGTAGTGACAAGTACCGGGGTATTGATCGTTCTCTCAGGGAATAGTGTCGTTAGGATTGAAAAACTACTCTAATAGGTCTAGGGGTCTTTTTGTATTTTTATATTTTAAGGAAAGCAAGTAAAAATCTCGAGTTTTGGAAGAGTGGGCGGAATTAGTTGCTAGTCAACTAACCCAAATTACTACTAATGCAAATAAAATAAAATAACGAAAAAGTAAATGGTTGTGAAAACTATAATGGAGAGAAGTGTGTTTACTTAGATTTCCTTACTCCCTAACTATCTTTTACCGATTGATTAGTGTGTATTAATTGCGTGGATGACGGATTGTATTCCTTAATACCATTCGTAGGGGTGTGTACGGACTTCCCCTAACTCTATGAGATCCTACTTCACTCCTATGTCGAGCCGGCTAAGAAGCTCCTAACATGGGATCACTAGAATTCACTCATGCATTAAATACAATCAAAATAACCTTAGTACACCTTGGTTCATGTTTCTTAAGACGTTCAAGCATGTTACCAACCGGAAGTCTGCCAGTTTTCTTAAGCCTAACATCGATAATCACCCATCCAATACAATTAATAAACACACCATTCAATCAATTAATCAATAGTTATGTTCATTAGATCAAGAAACACAAAGAAAATCTGAGCCTAGCATGTTAAACAAAAGACAAGAACAAGATAGAATCAAAACAACACATAGACATATTGAATGATTAATTGATTACTTATCTTCAATGTAACATGAGAGATCCAAGGGTTTAAAACCCTTAAAAAAGCTGCAAAAATCGTCTAGGGTTTCTCTCTAAAAAGTTCCACACGAATGACTAAAAATTATGCGAATATATATAGAAAAACAGATCTGACGGCGTCACATTATGGACTTGACGCCGTCACCTCGCCGTGGTTAGGGTTTCTTGATGGCCTTCTTGACGCCGTCCCTCTTTAATTCGTTCTGGCTTATCAAGGCTTGACGCCGTCAGGTGTAATCTTGACGCCGTCTGGAGTACTGTTCCAGCAGATTTTGACACTTTGTCGAATTCTTCACTTTTATGCTCCGAAAACGTCCAAAATGCTTCCTTTTCCAGAATTTCTCTCCAAAGTACCTAAAATGCCAAAAGGAACGATTTAGGGCGATATTTGACCAAATAAATACGATTTCGGGCTTAAATGACCCTTGAAAAGCGGTACACTTTTCGCCTCATCAACCCACACCTATAACTAACCCCAGGATATGTGAGTAAGTGGTCTAATCTCCGAGCCACTTTTACATCAATAAGATTTCCCTAAGCCCAGGTGAGTTCATAGCCTCACTCTTTCTAAATGCTTTATAAACCCTGTGAGGGGGATACATGCTTACTTTCTCTTTTTAAATCGAATACAAGTCTTTTTCTTTGGTTATTGCACGAGTAAACTATCTGCAACCACTACATAACTAAATTCATGAATCTAATCACTTGCAAGTGAACGCGAATATAATTAATAGATCTAATGGAGTTTGACAACTCCCGTTGGTTTGCCCTTTCTAAAGGCATCAATAAGTATTATATTTGAACCTTCTAAAGGATTAACTTTGGCAAGTTATCATTTCCGTCCTATCATGGTTTGGTCTGCACACCCCATGATCTGGACTGTTAACGTGTGGTTCATGAGCTTAGTGCAATAATCCACTCATGATAATTGTATATGCATTGCAATTATCACAAACACTACATTTTCCTTGAAGGGTGTAACAACTGAACCATGTGGAACTTGTATTCAATAACACTTAAACCTACGACTCTCACTCAACACCTAGTGTTGACTTTTAAGCATGTATCCTAGGTATATGGCTGCTACGGATCTATGGCATGGAGCGGCACTGAACTTGGAGGACTTTCAACCCTGTTATCATTCAAATACTATTACGCACTTAGATTTATGGGACCTTTTCTTAATAAAAACTCTGATAGTTTAATGAATGATAACTTATTTATAAAAACGTCTCTTTTCGAGTCGTTTTCTATTATTGTGATGCGATCCATAAAAATGGGGGTGTTACACTATTATGCGCGGGTAATTGTCTAGCTGTACGTTAAAAAACTTAAATGATACCCTTTCAAATAGTTTTAAGACCAAGTTCAAAAAAAATAATAATAAAGAAGAATTAAAAAAGAAAAAAAATAAATAGAAGAGAAAACAAATAAAGCAAGATAAATTATCATTGGCGACATTTACATGCCCCATTCGCGGACCATTTATACCAAATCTTTCACTAGTTTGGGTATTCTTATAATTTTGTCTCTTTTGTGCAATTATATAATCATTATAACCTATTTACGAGTTGTCTAGTATAACCGAAAAGTACAAATAGGCATCTAAAATTGCTAATTTTAAAGGATTGGATAAAGATAGAATTAAAAGAGCTCTTGTGCAAAAAAGGTTTTACTAACCAAAACTTGGGTTAATTCTACTGTTAGGTAACAAACTTTCCAAAATTTCCAATGTTAGGTAATTTACTCTCATAAATACTAAGTTAGGTAACAAAACTTTTATCTTTGTTCAATGTTAGGTAATATTGGGTACTTTTGTAACTTGTAACCGGTGCAACCGGTTACCATTATACCCTACGTCATTTTTTTATGAATAAACTCTTTTTTGGAAGGGTTTTTATGAATTAAACCATCAGATTCCAAGTCAAGTGAACACGAACAGTTCATATTACCATTGCAGTAGAACCCTTCATACAACATTGAATTTGGCAGATCACAAAACTTCAAATTCATTATCAGTAAACACCAGCTGATCATAAATTTGGCAGCTCCCTATGCCAATTGAGTCAAAACTGAATAACAGCACGAAACTGAGGTCTCATTCGATTAAGGGAAAACAATAACAAATGTCCATACACACTTCAACACCTAGAGTCCGAGTCCAAATCAGAACAGAACTGCATCAATATAACAAAAACCTTTAATTCCATATCATCCAACACCAACTCATTGCATACAATTTCAGATCCATTTCACCTCTGTACATCAAAAACAAATACAAATCCTAACTTCATCAACCGAAATCATCACCATAAACCCACGAACGACCAACCACCACCTCCGCCGGCCACCACCTTCGACCTGCACAACAACCGTCGACCCTCACCACCATCTTTTTCAGACTTGAAATGTTAAGTGTTTTTTTTTCTCTTTTTTCTAATTGCAAGAAAAGAATAAAAAAGAAGAAGATATAAATGTGAATATTTAATTTGGGGATGAATGCTTGAATTGAGAATAAAGATTTGTAGATCGGAAGAATATTAGAAGATGAGATTATTGATCGTAGGTGGTGAGAAAGAGGTATTGGTGGGCCTCACATTAACATGCATATCCATGGCTAAAAAAAGTTATATATATATATATTTTTTTTAAATGACGTCACATGTGGCCCCATAAGCGTAGCCGGTAACATTACCTAACATTGAAGGTTTCACAAAGTTTGGTTACCTAACTTGGTATTTTTGAGAGTAAATTACCTAACATTGAAAATTTTGGAAAATTCGTTACCTATATGTAGAATTAACCCCCAAAACTTTATAGAATCTTAATTAAAAATCAACAATTAATTAACGTCAAACAATTTATGTTCTACAACACTTTTTATGATTATAATAATTAAATATGTATAAATATGAAAAGAATGAGTTTATTAAATGCGTTTTTACACAAATGATAAAGATTAACTAAAACCCATAGGGTTGTGGTTTGAAAACCTATGTGAAAAAAGTTAGGAAAGACTTGAAAAATAATATTAAAGACAATAAACCAGCTTACTGTTTGAGTGAAAACCAACTAAACATTTTTAGAAATCACAAAGATAAATATTAACACAAGAAAACACAAACAAATATACTCCCTTCTTTGTAGAGATGAGCAAGTGTTGTATGGAATTTGATCTCTATAAAACCGGTTGTAAGGCCTTTGCTTGGCTTGCAAGCCGAAGAACACTAGATTTCATTGAATCATAAACATTGTTTAACAAGTTACAATTATATTACACTTCTTCATATTTTTTCGACGGCTGTTTTTTTCTTATCAAAGTTACCTAGGATATGAGGTCTTGTTTGGAAGAAAAAATAAATATTCTCTCCATGGTATTGTTAGATGATTAAGTAAGTGGACCAAACCCGATTGTAGACTTGGATTCTTTTTGGTTTAGGGTTTAGATTATGTTGCTTATTGTCAAAACTATGTATTGATGATGTCTAAAATACACTAATTTCTCGAGGCATTTTATAACTGTTTTTATAAGGATCATCAATTGTTTTCCTAATTTACTTGCCTAATTATTGATAAATGCATGTTGTTGATGCATGTGGACGAGAAAGTGAAGTTATGCTCAAAATCGGCCAAAAGACGGGAGAAATAAATATTTCAAGTAAAGTGCACGAATTCTGTCGCCGTCTAGGTTCAACTAGTCGCTCTCATACGATTAGACGTCTTCCGGACATGGTCTGGCATAAATGGACGCCCATTTTAGAGAACTTGATTTTTTCACAAGGGACCAGACGTTGTCACAAGAAGGATAGACGCCATTCAAAAAAGATCAAGAGACCGTCGTACTCGAGCGTGACACCATCTGAGAAGACCCCTGGCGCCGACTTATGAATCGACCTAAAACCCTAATCAACATCCAACATTGTCTAGGTACCCCCTACACTGCCTAACCCCTCCCCTCCCCAATCTATATATACAAGCTTAGGGTTTCATTACTTATATACAACATATGCAACATTCGGGAGTTAGGATTTAGAGATGATTTCTCTAGCCTTTGGAAGTGGTTTTTTGTTGCTTTTTATTGCATTTTAATCAAGCGAACATCATATAATCATCATATTACACTTGTTAATCTATAGTCATGAGATACATTTAAACATTAGATGAATAGTCTCGAGGCACTAGCTAGAGCCACGAGACTCTTAATTTAAGTGGGTATAAATACCCCACAAGACATCACAAGTTGAGGTAGAAGCTTTGTATTGCAATATCAAAAACACATTTCAGTTTCCATTCTCTCCCTCTCCCTCTATTCATGTATCATGTGTGAAACGGGTATAATTTGGGTGGTGGAGGTCGGATGCTCGGATTTCCGGTGTAGAACAGTAAGGAACCCGTGAGAAGGAAGATGTTCCTGTAGTCGGGGTAATTCTAACATCGACCAGGTACCTTCGTCTTACCTCGTAAAAGATGGTGAAGAGAGGATTTTGTGGTACCTTCGTCTCCATCTCGTAGGAGAGGATGAAGATAAGGGTTTTTGTGAAGAAGAAGCCTAAGGAGGCGGTCAAGTGTGTGTTATCAGTGTAGTGGAACGTTTCTTTAAAGAAAAGATCCCCAGTGATCTATTGGTTTAACGTGATTATTAGATACCTTATTTTGTGCAGGCACCGATGAAAGTCAAGAATTAGTCAAAATGTCAAGAAAAGGTTCAAGTATAAAAATGAGGAAGACACAGGTATGAAGAACAAAGACATTCAAGTCGTATGAGTATGTTGGAAGCTACACAACCACAATCACAAGAAGATGTTGATCAAAGGCAAAAATGAACAAGAAATCTCAAATCAAGATCATAAAGCATGAAAGAACAAAAAATCAAGAATATCCTATTACATCACACAAGGTTCAATATCAAGTTGACAAGTGGTATCAGGACCATGACACAAAGAGGCATGATTTATAAATGACCGCCCCTTAGGAGGAGATTGTTGGAATTATAAAAGTGATATTCATTTACCCTTAGGGACTGATAAGCAAAGATTGTAACCCTCATAAAAAGTTTTACAATTCTAAAGGGAGTGTACCTGATCGTTGTAGTGTAGTATAGGTAAGTCCGCGGGATTGATCGTTCTCTAAGGGAATAGTGTCGTTAGGTTGAAGTGTAGGTCGTATTAAGTCTAAAGGCGAGGGATAATTATTTTTGTGTTTTTATGTTTTTATTAAAACAAGTAAAATCTCGGGTTTTGAAAGAGTGGCGGAATCAGTTGCTAGTCAACTAACCTAAAACTACTTTTATAATTAAAATTAAAATAACAAGAAAATTAAAGTGGTGAATTACTTATGGTGTGACAAACGTGTTTACTTAGATTTAATTATTCCATAGTTATCTTTTATTGAATTGTTGAATTGTCACGGTTGTTTTTTTTAGTTAAAGCATTGTATTCCTTAATACCAGTCGTGGGGGTGTGCTAAATTCCTCAACTCTATGAATATCAATTTCTCCTACAACCTTAAGTTAATTAAGCAATCATAGGATCATAAACATCAACTCATGCATTAAATACAGCGAGAAAAACCTATATTGCACATATGGTTACATTTTCTAAGATGTTCAAACTAGTTACACAAAGGAAGTCAGCCAGTTTTCTTAGCCTAACGTGAAGCAATCAACTAAACAATAGACAACGCATCAATAATTAATAACTAGGTTTCATTAGATCTAAGCAAATACAAGAGAATTTAAGCTAGCATGTTAAAGAGAAGAGAATATAAACACATAATCAAACAACATATAGATATATTGAATGATTAAAGGGAATACTTAACTTCAATGAAACATGGATGAAAGAGGCTATAAAAGCCTTGAAAATACTGTTAAATTCATCTAGAGTTTTGGTCTCCCAAAGAGTCACACTTAATGAATAAAAATAAAAAAACTATATATAGATTTACAAAGCTGACGGCGTCAGTTATGGGTCCTGACGCCGTCAGACCGCCGTGTTTAGGGTTTCTTGTGCAAGTAGTCGCTCTGACGCCATCACTCTTTAGCTCTTGACCCCGTCAGCTTATGGCTGATGCCGTCTCTCTAAAACTTTTATGAGCCGTCTCTAGTAAACTTAAAACATTATGCCTTACTTCAAAAGGCACCTGACGTCGTCATGTTATAATTCCCAAAAGTTTTCTGAAGCATGTGTGTAAAATCTTCCAGCTCCAAGTTATCAAGTGACGGCGTCACATAGTATAACGTGACGCCGTCAAGTGTCCTTTCTGACAGGTTTTTTGCGACTTTATTGTTTTCTTCTCTTTATTGTCCAAAAATGTCCAAAAAGCAGAATATTTCAGAATTCTCGTCCCCCAAGTACCTAAAATACAAAAAGAAACGATTTGAGGCAATATTTGATCATATTAACACGATTTTGGGCTTAAATAACTTTTTAAAAAGGTATCAAATTAACCCTTATTAGGGACCTTGTACGTTGTAATAGAAGTTGTAATAGTATATTATCGGGCTAAAGGGACTAAGATAAGCTAATAGGCTATATGTGTTAGTTAATATAGTCCTAATTTTTCTTAACCTAGCCCACAAAAACCAAATCCAAGCCCAAGCCCATTAAGGGAACGCGCTTGAAGGTTAAAACCACATACTATGACTTATTCTAAGTGTGTAGTGTGTGTCTTGCTATAGAAAGTTTCACCACCATCTCCTCTTTCTCTTATAAACCATAATGCCTCCTTCTCTTCTTCTATCTATCTTTCTATTATTTTCATAGCCATGGTTGAAGTGATTTAAGTTACTTGTATGGGTACCTACATTGAGGACCCGGAGTATCGACGTGTTTTCCTTAGCTCTATCGTTCCCCGAGCTTGTAGGGAAGTTAAATCTCTGGATGAGGTTCACTTTTCCATGGATCCGACTATGGTGCACCTCATATTTGATTATGATATAGTTCTTCATATGGTTAAGGCAAGTAGCTCTTCTAAAGAGCAGATTCGCAACTAGAGGGTTTCCCTATCCCAGCCTGAAGAACTTGTGCTCAAGTACAGGCATGAGTTTGATGCTGAGAAGTAACACTGGGAGACTGAGAAATCGTCTTGGAGTCAGGATCTCCAGAAGGTCATTGAGGAGAAAGACACCCTGTTTGTTTAATCAAAATCCAATGAATCTGCTCTTTCTGAAAAAGTTGTTGGACTGACCGCGAGGTCGCTGGCTTAGAAGCTGAGTTTGATGAGCTGAGAGTAAGCTTCAGGCATACTAGAAATTGGTATTCTGCAATCCTGGTCATTAGTGTACTGAACATATCTATGGAGGAGGCTTGCTGTTGTGAGCTTGGTGCCTGTTTGGACATGAGTAATATGGTTGCCTTAGTTTGCTGATATCCAGTCATAGGGTGTGTAGGCCCACCTGGGTATATGTGTTGTTGGTGATATTGAGTTTACATTTTTTGAGTTGCTTATAAAGTTGATTGTGAAATGTTTTATGATGGTATAACGTTGTAATTGATTGGTTGTGATGTTTGAGGTATTATCTAATTGCTATGCTATTGTGAGTTTGTGTTTATGGTAATGTGTTTGTGGCCCTTCCTGGCCTGATTGTTGGTTATCACACATTAACCTATTGAGGAAGGCTATGTGCGCTAGATTTATATAAATTCTCTTAGTTTTTACTTAAGGTACATGTTAATACAAATAATGTCAAAAACGTCATTTGCATTATTCGGTCTCTTCTAGTTTTGATAATCACAAAATACAAACACACGTTACGTAAATCTACGTTTAATAAGTTTTTGATCGAGAAAACTCGTTTTCGTTTCCAACATCACTTAAGGTATGTACAAACATCTACCAACTTGTGTATGTGATCAAAGGACTTATTTTTCACCTAAACTTTACATTTTCATGTCACAAAACATTTTTACAAAAGTAATTTTGTATGATTTAAAGAAATGTTTTATTAAGAAAATGTTTTTAAATTTCAAATTCATAACAGCCATATTTCCCGCTCAAAACCGACAGAAATTTTTCACCAGATAAGTTTTCACCACATCAGGACAAAAAAGGGAGCGTATGTCGGGACGGTCCCTTAAATAGGGTGGCGGTCCCTTATCGATAAGGGACTGTCGGTAGTTTAGGGGACCGTGATCTCTCTCCTGTCGTCTATAAATACAGAACTGTGATTTTGCTGAAAACTTTACCTCTTGTGCACCAAAACTTTCTGTATTGCAAAATCCTTTCCAAAACATAGTCTTTGATCACATTATCGGGTTCTTAGTTGTTTATAAGTGATCACACTCATCACCCTTCAATAGTGCAAGAGATGAACATTCGTTATAGTCAAGAGCCGAAGTGTTAAAGAAGAGTCACACTCATTGTTGCGGATTCATCATTACTTTCATTCATTAATTCTTGTATGTAATAGGACTTGATTGCAAGTCTTATATTGTGTATTGTGTTAGATCGTGCCATCATGTTGGTACAAGGTGTGAAGCCACGTGGGCTTTGTTAGATTGGTTCTACCTAGGATTAGGACTCGACATTCCGCTTAGTGTCATTAAACTTGGTGTAAGCTTGTGTAAGGTTTGTTCCGCCATAAGGGAGCCTGTTGATATAGTGTTTGTGAAACTCTCAAGTGTGAGACTCGAGGAGTGGAGTAGGGACGAAGGAGTGAGCTTCGTGGCCGAACCACTATAAATCCGCGTGTCACGGTTTGATCTTTCCTTGCTTTACTATCGTTTACTTACTTGTTATTGATTATACTTGTTGTTGTTTTGAGTTCACATAAATATCGAATCGAACATTTTTATAAACTCGACTTATAAAGCAAACTTTCTAAAACTAAATTAAAAACGGTGAAACTATTCAACCCCCCCCCCTTCTAGTTTCTACAAATGGTATCAAAGCCAGGTTGCTCAAGACTTTTAAAATATACTGTATTTTAAAACTTGAAACGATCAATGGAATTTGAAAAATATCAAGAAGGGAAATCTATGCAAAGACCGACACTTTTTGAAACCGATAGTTTCATTTATTGGAAAACTCGATTCGAAACGTATGTGAAATCAAAAGATCTCGATATTTGGCATGTTATTACTATGGGTGATTTTAAACCTATTGAATATAACCCGGAAACTAAACAAACTGAAGTTGTTTCTTATGACAACCAAGGTGATAATCTTAAGAAGAAATTAGCTAAAAATGATGAAGCAAAAATGGTCATCTACAATGCATTACCTAAAAAGGAATTTCAAAGAATTTTCATGTGTAATACGGCTCAAGATATTTGGAAAACTTTGTTGGTCACTCATCAAGGTAATAATCAAGTCAAAGATAACAAGATCGATCTTTTGGTCCAACAATATGAACAATTCGTCATTCCTGAAGACGAATCTATAGATAGTGCATTTGCATGATTTAACACCATTATCACGAGTTTAAAAGCACTCGATGAAGGTATTTCTGTCAAAAGTTGTGTTAGGAAATTTCTCAGGGCTTTACATCCAAAGTGGAGAGAAAAGGTCACGGCAATTGAAGAATCCAAAGACTTCGCATCTCTATCATTAGATGAGCTCATTGGAAACTTGAAGGTCCATGAGTTAATCATCAAAAATGATTCCGAGATTGTCAAAAGCAAAGTGGAAAGAAGATCTATTGCCTTGAAAGCTAAAAAGGAGTTAAGTGATGATGAAGATTCAAGCTCGGAATGTGAAGATGAAGAATATGCTCTAGCCGTTAGAGATTTCAAGAAATTCTTCAAGCGAAGAGGAAGATTCGTAAGACAACCACGAAATGAAAAGAAATCACCTCCAAAAGCTCGTGAAGATAGATATAGCAAGGGCGAGAAAAGATGCTTTGGGTGTGGCGTCACAAGACACTTAGTTGGAGATTGTCCACACCAAACAAAGGACAAGAACCAAAGGGCATATGTAAGTGGTGCTTGGAGTGATAGCGATGAAGATGGTAAGAATGAAACTTGTCTCATGGCCGGATCTTCAAAAGAGGTATTTATCGAAACTGACAACTATGATATTTGCTCGTTAGATTCACTTGAACTAGACAATGAGTATGATAAAATTTGCATATTAAGTCAAAAGATTATTTTGAAAAAAAAGTCCTTAAAAGTGGCTAAATCAAAATTGGAAAAAGAAGTATTGGAATTAAAAGATAAACTCTCTAAGCTAGAAAAGGGAAAAGAAATTGATTCGGAATGTAAGTCTTGTGAAAAGCTTAAAATCAAAAATGAGGAGCTCAAAGAGGAAGCCTCAAAATTGAGTAAATTTGAAAAGAGTACTCATACACTAAAACAAATAATAGGAGCTCAAAAGGCTTCCGATAATAAAACCGGTATAGGATATAACTTTGCTGAGGCATCTACTAGTGTATCAAAGCAGATAAAATTTGTGAAACCTCAGTCGGAAGGATCTACTGGTGGCGGTCCCTTAAATCCACCAGACGGTCCCTTACCTATGAAGGACCGTCCTTTAGATAAAGGACCGTCTCCAGTAAACAAGGCCGTGTTCATGGCTAAATCAATCCCTAATTCTGATCCAAAACAATTAACCGTAATGAATTCAAAAATACCCATTGCTAGTGAAAAAGAGGTAAAAAAATTCTATAAAAAAAAACCAAAACTCGGATTAGGATACAACAAACCAAACATAGGATCTAGATCTTCATCTCCTAGAAAAACAAATGGTCAAACTAAAACAAGAGTAACTAGAAATCAAAATTATCATAGGAACAATTCAATGAGTTGGAGAAATGATTTTCTTCCAATGGGATTCTATTCACCATTTCAACACCCTAGGCAAATGCAACAAATGTATAGGATGTTTGGTGCTAACAACTTTGGACCCATGAGATATTGGGGACCATATGTTTGAGTTTGTCTATGTTATCACTAGATATGCTTGGGAATTGACATGGAGCTCGACGAATGGGTTAAAGATAGTGGGTGTACTAATCACATAACGGGCAACCGCAAGCTATTCTCATCATATAATGCAAGTAGTGGAGGTAACATTACATTCGGTAGTAAACTCAAGGGTAACATCATCGGCAAAGGTACAATCACTCATAACTCTCTTACTATAAGTAATGTAGAACATGTAGATAATCTAGGATTTAACTTACTTAGTATTAGTCAAATTTGTGATAATGATTGCAATGTAATCTTTTCAAAAGACTTTAGTGAAATCATAAAGGATGGAAAAGTAATTGCCAAAGGGATTAGAAAGGGTAACTTATATGTTATGAAGATTAGCAATAAACCTAGTGATAATATATGTTTAGCTACGGTTAATGATAATTCTACACTATGGCATAGAAGACTAGGACACGCAAATATGCGTTTATTACAATCTTTAGCATCTAAGGATTTAGTTAGAAATCTTCCTGAACTTAGGTTCGACCAACACTTTTGTGACGCTTGCAAAGTCGGAAAACAAGCTCACTCAAGTCATAAGTCTAAGAACATGATCTCAACTTCTAGGTGTTTAGAGCTTCTTCACATGGATCTTTTCGGACCTTATGCCATACGGAGTTATGGAGGAAACCTATACACATTAGTTATCATAGACGATTACTCTAGATATACTTAGACTAGATTTCTCAAAAACAAAACCGAAACCTTTGATCAATTTAAAATCTTTAGCAAGAAAATTCAAAATCAACTAGGATGCAACATAGTTTCCATTAGGACGGACCATGGTAGAGAATTTGACAATGAAGTTCAATTTGGTGCTTAATGTGATGCTAATGGTATTACTCACAATTTCTTGGCCCCACGAACTCCACAATCTAATGGGGTAGTTGAAAGGAAAAATAGAACCTTGCAAGAAATGAGTAGAACAATGCTAAATGAACAATTCATTCCTTAAAAATTTTGGTGTAACGCCGTAGACACTTTGATGCGTGGTTTTGTAACCTTACAACAGGTTTTACCTCTCGAGGGATCTCAAGAGGCTTACAACCCCACTAGGCAGTGTACCTGACCGATGTAGTATAGGATAGTGGTAAGTACGGGGGATTGATCGTTCTCTCATAGGGAATAGTGTTCGTTAGAATAGAAAAACTACTCTAATAGGTCTAAGCGTGGAAGGAAGATTCTTTTTGTATTTTTATATTTTTTAGAAAGCAATTAAAATCTCGGTTTTGGAAGAAGGGCGGAATTAGTTGCNCTAATAGGTCTAAGGGTGGAAGGAAGATTCTTTTTGTATTTTTATGTTTTATGGAAAGCAAGTAAAATCTCAGTTTTGGAAGAAGGGCGGAATTAGTTGCTAGTCAACTAACCCAAGTTTACTACTTATGCAAATTAAAATAAAATAAATATCTAAACTATTGTGGTTGTGAAAACAATATGGTGAAAGTTGTGTTTACTTAGATTTCATTACTCCCTAACTATCTTTTACCGGTTAATTGATATGTATGTTACTTGTGTGGATGAAGGGTGTATTCCTAATAACTCATGGATTGGCATACATATCTCTCCAATTCTATGAGCTCTTATCTCGCCCTATGCCGTGCACGGCACAACCATAGGGGTTGTAAACAGTGGCTCATGCGTTAAATACTACCTTAATAGCCTAGTATGCCTTGGCTACATGTTTCCCAAGACGTTCAAGCACGTTACCATAAAGGAGGTTGGCCAGTTTTCTTGAGCCTAACATTGATGGAACAATCATCCCAACAAACAACAACACACACCAATCAACCAATAATAAATATGTTAGGTTTCATTAGATCTAAGCAAACACAAGAAGAATTTAGCTACACATGTTAATTAGAAGACAAGCAAAAGAGATAGACAACCAACACATAGACATATTGATTGAATTAAAGTGAAGACTTATCTTTAATTAAGCATGAGGGTTCCAAGGGTTGGAAACCCTAAAAGGTACAGGAAATTTGACTTTAGGGTTTGCCCTAAAAGTTCTCCACAAAGTTCCACACTAATGAATGAAAATTAGAAAACTATATATAGATTNAAACAACAACACACACCAATCAACCAATAATAAATATGTTAGGTTTCATTAGATCTAAGCAAACACAAGAAGAATTTAGCTACACATGTTAATTAGAAGACAAGCAAAAGAGATAGACAACCAACACATAGACATATTGATTGAATTAAAGTGAAGACTTATCTTTAATTAAGCATGAGGGTTCCAAGGGTTGGAAACCCTAAAAAGTACATGAAATTTGACTTTAGGGTTTGCCCTAAAAGTTCTCCACAAAGTTCCACACTAATGAATGAAAATTAGAAAACTATATATAGATTTTACACTCTGACGGCGTCAGGTTATAAGGGCTGACGCCGTCAGCTCGCCGCCAATAGGTATCTCGGATGGCCTAGATCCACTTCTGACGCCGTCACCTTATAAACTCTTCTGGGCCGTCACTCTTTAACTTTACTCCTGACGGCCTACTTTTCCTAACACCTGACGGCGTCAGGTGTTAAATCCTCTGGCCTGTCATTTGATAATTGATTTCCACTCTTTTGTCAAGGCTTTCTGACGGCGTCACCTTGTGACTTCTGACGCCGTCAGGTTATAAATCATCATCTTTTTCCGTCACCTTATAAACTCTTCTGGGCCGTCACTCTTTAACTTTACTCCTGACGGCCTACAATTCCTAACACCTGACGGCGTCAGGTGTTAAATCCTCTGGCCCGTCATTTGAAAATTGATTTCCACTCTTTTGTCAAGGCTTTCTGACGGCGTCACCTTGTGACTTCTGACGCCGTCAGGTTATAAATCATCATCTTTTGAGACTTTGTCGTTTTCTTCACTTTTATGCTCCAAAAACGTCCGAATATGCATGTTTTCCAGAATTCCTCTCAAAAGTACCTAAAATGACAAAAGGAACGATTTAGGGCAATATTTGATCACATTTATACGAATTAGGGCTTAAATGACCCCCTAAAAGCGTAACACTTTTCGTCTCATCACACTTCCACCTATATCCTTAATAGAACCCTTATTAGACCTATCATAGGAAAAACTCCATATGAAATCTTGAAGGGAAGGAAACCTTCATTAGATTACTTTAGAGTTTTTGGTAGCAAGTGCTATATACTAAATACCAAGGATTACCTCATCAAGTTCGACCCAAAGTCCTACGAAGGTGTATTTCTAGGTTACTCTCAAACTAGTAAAGCCTATATTGTACTTAATAAGGAAACTATGGTCGTCGAAGAATCACTCAACGTGACTTTCGATGAGAGTCCCCCTCCTCCTAAAACATCACATTTGGTAGATGATGATTTTGATGAAGAAAACGCCGTAGTTGAAAATATGAAAAAACCTAGACATATCTAAGGAAAGTAAAACTATTGAAAGAGGAGAAACCACCAACATTAAGAAGTCTAAAAGTCATTCCTTGGAAAATGTTATAGGAAACCTAAATCAAAGAACCCTTAGATCACAAGCTCAAAATAAAAGTAATCTATTTTGTTTTGTCTCAATTATAGAACCCAAAAATGTAAATGAAGCATTGAAGGATGAAAGTCGGATCATCGCAATGCAAGAAGAATTGAACCAATTTAAGTCAAATGATGTTTGGATGTTAGTACCAAGACCTAAAAATGTTACCGTAATAGGAAGTAAGTGGGTATTTAGAAATAAACTAGATGAACATGGTATTGTATCTAGAACAAGGCTAGGTTAGTCGCACAAGGCTATAATCAACAAGAGGGAATTGATTATGACGAAACCTATGAACCCGTAGCTAGACTTAAGTCCATTAGGATATTACTTGCATACGCTTGTGCATTAGATTTTAAATTGTTCCAAATGGATGTGAAAAGTGCATTCCTAAACGGTCTCATCAATGAGGAGGTATATGTAGCACAACCTCCAGGATTCATTGACTTCGAGTATCCCGAGCATGTTTATAGACTTAAGAACGCTTTATATGGTTTAAAACAAGCCCCCAAGGCTTGGTATGATAGGTTAAAAGCTTTCCTTCTAAAACATGAATACTCAATGGGTATGGTAGACAACACTCTTTTCACTAAGAAGAAAGATTCAAACATCATAATCGTCCAAATATATGTCAATGACATTATATTCGGTTCAACTTGTCAAGACATGTGTGATGAATTCTCAAAAATCATGCATGACAAGTTTGAAATGAGTATGATGGGCGAGCTTAACTTCTTCCTTGGACTTCAAATAAAACAATTAGATGATGGAATATTTTTTAATCAATCTAAGTATATTAAGGAAATGCTTAAGAAATTTGGATTAGAAGATGCTAAGCCTATGAAAACCCCAATGGCTACGGACACTAAGCTCACCAAGGATGACGAGGGTGAATCCGTATATAGAGGTATGATAGGAAGTTTATTATACCTAACGGTAAGTAGGCCCGATATCATGTTTAGTGTCTGCCTATGTGCTCACTTCCAAGAAGATCCCAAAACTTCTCATTTAGAAGCAGTTAAGCGTATCTTCCGATTTATTAAAGGCATTATGCACTTAGGGTTATGGTATCCTAAAGGGACCGGCATAGAAACTGTAGTTTATGCCGACTCTGATCATGCGGGAGATTATGTGGATCGAAAAAGTACTAGTGGCATTTGTACCTTCATGGGTTGTTGTTTAACTTCTTGGTTCTCCAAGAAACAAACGGCACTAGCTATCTCCACAACCGAAGCCGAATATGTAAGCGCCGGAAAGGCATGTCAACAAGCACTATGGATGAAAAAAGCTCTCGTAGACTATGGCATTACACTTGATGATATTCTAATCATGTGTGATAATAAAGGAGCAATATATTTAAGTAAAAACCCCGTGCAACACTCTCACACCAAACACATTGAAATTCGTCACCATTTTCTTAGGGATAACGTACAAAAGGGTAACATATCTATTGAAAAGGTTCCAACGGAGGAAAACATAGCCGACATTCTCACTAAAACCCTTAAACGTGAGCCTTTCTTTTATTTAAGATTAGGATTAGGAATGATGGAACATATATCATCTTAGATAAACTAATATATATATGTATCTCCTCTAATCTGAGTCTAGGATTCTTTTGCGCACAAAAA
>LBNU01039147.1:111983-136604 GCA_014162995.1 Artemisia annua
GGTCAAACCAATATAGAGGAAGAAACAAAGCCTTGGCAATTTCATGAACCATTCAACCAACTCAAACAATCACCATGCTACTTCCAATCCCACTTCACAAAATGAGGCATCATCTTCATCATTCTCATTCTTTGCCTCTCAACCATAAAATGGTTCTCCATCCACTAACAATGACCATACAAACCCGATCTCTCAAGATCATTCATTACCACCTCCATTGTCAAATGTCAACTCCATACACTCAATCAAGGCTCAAAAATTCTCCAACCTTATTGACTTGAACCTTCTCAACATCATTTTATCCCAAAAACTTCATCCTCCAACTATGTATCATTCGACTCTTGCCCAAGTGGATGCCCATGGGGGATATTGTGCTTGTTGCATTTACAATCACAACCACTTTCAAAAGATGAAGAATGATCTTGACTACATCATATCCATCCTCTTGTCTTTCGGGTTTCCACAACCCTTACCCAAGAACCCATCTTCACCATATCCTCGCAAGTACTAGAGAAGCATGCATGCTCATTAATAAAACCGGACTCTCATGAGCTATCCTAGAAGATTAGACTAGGTTTATGATTATAGACTCATGATTGTAAAAGTAATATGAATGACGTTTTTATTTCCTAATGAATGAAGTAGTTCTCGCATGCATATATTTTGTTCCAGGTTATCTTTCTGCTGGCGGTCCTATACCCTGGTGGCGGTCCCCTTGTGATAACAGACCGTCCATCACTTTGAGGGACCATCCAATGTTTTTAACTCCTGCCGATTCTCAGTTTGTTTTGCAGGATTTCTATGTTTGCTTGTATGTTTCTACTAACCTTTTTGCAGGCAAATTCCATTGATCGATCTCCGATGCCCTCATCAGGGGGGAGCATCAAGCTAGGGGGAGTCATCATAATGTCGTCACACTCTTGACAAAGCCTTTTTGATTCTACAAAAAAAGGGGAGAAGAAAACGAAACTCGTTTTTAAAACTCATTAACATTTAGTTTTATTTAAAATGAGTTTATATTTTGTAATCATCAAAAAGGGGGAGATTGTTAATACAAATAATGTCAAAAACGTCATTTGCATTATTCGGTCTCTTCGAGTTTTGATAATCACAAAATACAAACACACGTTACGTAAAACCACGTTTAATAAGTTTTTGATCGAGAAAACTCGTTTTCGTTTTCAACATCACTTAAGGTATGTACAAACATCTACCAACTTATGTATGTGATCAAAGGACTTATTTTTCACCTAAACTTTACATTTTCATCTCACAAAACACTTTTACAAAAGTAATTTTGTATGATTTAAAGAAATGTTTTATTAAGAAAATGTTTTTAAATTTCAAATTCATAACAGCCATATTTCCCGCTCAAAACCGACAGAAATTTTTCACCAGATAAGTTTTCACCACATCAGGACAAAAAAGGGAGCGTATGTCGGGACAGTCCCTTAAATAGGGTAGCGGTCCCTTATAGATATGGGACCATCGGTGGTTTAGGGGACCGTGATCTCTCTCCTGTCGTCTATAAATACAGAACTGTGATTTTGCTGAAAACTTTACCTCTTGTGCACCAAAACTTTCTGTATTGCAAAATCCTTTCCAAAACATAGTCTTTGATCACATTATCGGGTTCTTAGTTGTTTACAATTGATCACACTCATCACCCTTCTATAGTGCAAGAGAAGAACATTCGTTATAGTCAAGAGACGAAGTGTTAAAGAAGAGTCACACTCATTGTTGCAAATTCATCATTACTTTCATTCATTAATTCTTGTATGTAAGAGGACTTGAGTGCAAGTCTTATATTGTATATTGTGTTAGATCGTGCCATCGTGTTGGTACGAGGTGTGAAGTCACGTGGGCTTTGTTAGATTGGTTCTAGCTAGGATTAGGACTCGACATTCCGCTTAGTTTCGTTAAACTTGGTGTAAGCTTGTGTAAGGTTTGTTCCGCCATAAGGGAGCGTGTTGATATAGTGTTTGTGAAACTCTCAAGTACGAGACTCGAGGAGTGGAGTAGGGACGAAGGAGTGAGCTTCGTGGCCGAATCACTATAAATCTGCGTGTCACGGTTTGATCTTTCCTTGCTTTACTTTCGTTTACTTACTTGTTATTGATTATACTTGTTGTTGTTTTGAGTTCACATAAATATCGAATCGAACATTTTTATAAACTCGACTTATAATGCAAACTTTCTAAAACTAAATTAAAAATGGTGAAACTATTCAAACCCCCCCCCCCCCCTTCTAGTTTCTACACTACAGACTTGGAAGTCGACCTTACGGTGAGAGGTGTTGCGAAGTGGTCATTTTGCCTTGAGGCGTTAACGGTGTTTGGTGGTAAATGAGTATGATGGGCGAGCTTAACTTTTTCCTTGGACTTCAAATAAAACAATTAGATGATGGAATATTTTTTTAATCAATCTAAGTATATTAAGGACATGCTTAAGAAATTTGGATTAGAAGATGCTAAGCCTATGAAAACCCCAATGGCTACGGACACTAAGCTCACCAAGGATGACGAGGGTGAATCCGTAGATAGTACTAAGTATAGAGGTATGATAGGAAGTTTATTATACCTAACGGTAAGTAGGCCCGATATCATGTTTAGTGTCTGCCTATGTGCTCACTTCCAAGAAGATCCCAAAACTTCTCATTTAGAAGCGGTTAAGCGTATCTTCCGATACATTAAAGGCATTATGCACTTAGGGTTATGGTATCCTAAAGGGACCGGCATAGAAACTGTAGTTTATGCCGACTCTGATCATGCGGGAGATTATGTGGATCGTAAAAATACTAGTGGCATTTGTACCTTCATGGGATGTTGTTTAACTTCTTGGTTCTCCAAGAAACAAACGGCACTAGCTATCTCCACAACCGAAGCCGAATATGTAAGCGCCGGAAAGGCATGTCAACAAGCACTATGGATGAAAAAAGCTCTCGTAGACTATGGCATTACACTTGATGATATTCCAATCATGTGTGATAATAAAGGAGCAATATATTTAAGTAAAAACCCCGTGCAACACTCTCACACAAAATACATTGAAATTCATCACCATTTTCTTAGGGATAACGTACAAAAGGGTAACATATCTATTGAAAAGGTTCCAACGGAGGAAAACATAGCCGACATTCTCACTAAAACCCTTAAACGTGAGCCTTTCTTTTATTTAAGATTAGGATTAGGAATGATGGAACATATATCATCTTAGATAAACTAATATATATATATATATATATATATATATATATATATATATATATATATATATATATATATATATAAAAATATATATATATATATATATATATATATACAAACGGCACTAGCTATCTCCTCTAATCTGAGTCTAGGATTCTTTTGCGCACAAAAATTACATAAATTGGGGAAGTTATGATATTTGTTTTTACATTATGGCGTGATAATAAGAAAACTTGATTTTGTGCATAAAAACCCCAATTCTTATGATGAAAATCTTCTCACGAATAGGAAAAATTAATTTTTCTTGCATTGTTAATACAATTAAAAAAACGCTTTTGCCATGCGTACACGATGCGCTCAAATCCTTTATCGGATCATGTAACAAATATGTTATCCGACTTGGAAATATGAGCAAGATTGAAATTAGGAGACTTTGAATTATCTCTTAGGATTTTATTGCATTTAGAGTCGAGATAATCACATCTCCACATATGTTTCATGTAGGCACACACTAGAAACATTTTCTGAAATCTGGCAAACCTTCTGGTGGCGGTCCCTTATCGACCGGCGGTCCCTCAAATGATAAAGGACCGTCCACATATTTACAGGACCGTCCCTTTGTTTGTGTGTCATGACTTTATGTTCCCGCATGCTTGACCAACCTATTCTTAGGTCTTTTACTTATTCCTAATTTGCTTAAACATAATTTGAACTAATTTCACCAAGCATGTATGCTTTGCTATTCTTGCAAACCAATTCATCTACTTAAACCCTTCCTTCCTCCTTCCATTGTCATGGCATGACCTTCCTCCTTCTCAATGTCATCCCACAAACCATCACCACCCAGAAAACCAAGAATTTCGGTCAAACCAATATAGAGGAAGAAACAAAGCCTTGGCAATTTCATGAACCATTCAACCAACTCAAACAATCACCATGCTACTTCCAATCCCACTTCACAACATGAGGCATCATCTTCATCATTCTCATTCTTTGCCTCTCAACCATAAAATGGTCCTCCATCCACTAACAATGACCATACAAACCCGATCTCTCAAGATCATTCATTACCACCTCCATTGTCAAATGTCAACTCCATACACTCAATCAAGGCTCAAGAATTCTCCAACCTTATTGACTTGAACCTTCTCAACATCATTTTATCCCAAAAACTTCATCCTCCAACTATGTATCATTCGAATCTTGCCCAAGTGGATGCCCATGGGGGATATTGTGCTTGTTGCATTTACAATCACAACCACTTTCAAAAGATGAAGAATGATCTTGACTAAATCATATCCATCCTCTTGTCTTTTGGGTTTCCACAACCCTTACCCAAGAACCCATCTTCACCACATCCTCACAAGTACTAGAGAAGCATGCATGCTCATTAATAAAACCGGACTCTCATGAGCTATCCTAGAAGATTAGACTAGGTTTATGATTATAGACTCATGATTGTAAAAGTCATATGAATGACGTTTTTATTTCCTAATGAATGAACTAGTTGTCGCATGCATATATTTTGTTCCAGGTTATCTTTCTGCTGGCGGTCCCATACCCTGGTGGTGGTCCCCTTGTGATAACAGACCGTCCATCACTTTGAGGGACCATCTAATGTTTTTAACTCCTGCCGATTCTCAGTTTGTTTTGCAGGATTTCTATGTTTGCTTGTATGTTTCTACTAACCTTTTTGCAGGCAAATTCCATCGATCGATCCCCGATGCCCTCATCAGGGGGGAGCATCAAGCTAGGGGGAGTCATCATAATGCCGTCACACTCTTGACAAAGCCTTTTTGATTCTACAAAAAAAGGGGAGAAGAAAACGAAACTCGTTTTTAAAAGTCATTAACATTTATTTTTATTTAAAATGAGTTTATATTTTGTAATCATCAAAAAGGGGGAGATTGTTAATACAAATAATGTCAAAAACGTCATTTGCATTATTCGGTCTCTTCGAGTTTTGATAATCATAAAATACAAACACACGTTACGTAAAACTACGTTTAATAAGTTTTTGATCGAGAAAACTCGTTTTCGTTTCCAACATCACTTAAGGTATGTACAAACATCTACCAACTTGTGTATGTGATCAAAGGACTTATTTTTCACCTAAACTTTACATTTTCATCTCACAAAACACTTTTACAAAAGTAATTTTGTATGATTTAAAGAAACGTTTTTTTAAGAAAATGTTTTTAAATTTCAAATTCATAACAGCCATATTTCCCGCTCAAAACCGACAGAAATTTTCACCAGATAAGTTTTCACCACATCAGGACAAAAAAGGGAGCGTATGTCGGGACAGTCCCTTAAATAGGGTAGCGGTCCCTTATAGATATGGGACCATCGGTGGTTTAGGGGACCGTGANTGTATGTGATCAAAGGACTTATTTTTCACCTAAACTTTACATTTTCATCTCACAAAACACTTTTACAAAAGTAATTTTGTATGATTTAAAGAAACGTTTTTTTAAGAAAATGTTTTTAAATTTCAAATTCATAACAGCCATATTTCCCGCTCAAAACCGACAGAAATTTTCACCAGATAAGTTTTCACCACATCAGGACAAAAAAGGGAGCGTATGTCGGGACAGTCCCTTAAATAGGGTAGCGGTCCCTTATAGATATGGGACCATCGGTGGTTTAGGGGACCGTGATCTCTCTCCTGTCGTCTATAAATACAGAACTGTGATTTTGCTGAAAACTTTACCTCTTGTGCACCAAAACTTTCTGTATTGCAAGATCCTTTCCAAAACATAGTCTTTGATCACATTATCGGGTTCTTAGTTGTTTACAAGTGATCACACTCATCACCCTTCTATAGTGCAAGAGAAGAACATTCGTTATAGTCAAGAGACGAAGTGTTAAAGAAGAGTCACACTCATTGTTGCAGATTCATCATTACTTTCATTCATTAATTCTTGTATGTAAGAGGACTTGAGTGCAAGTCTTATATTGTATATTGTGTTAGATCGTGCCATCGTGTTGGTACGAGGTGTGAAGTCACGTGGGCTTTGTTAGATTGGTTCTAGCTAGGATTAGGACTCGACATTCCGCTTAGTGTGGTTAAACTTGGTGTAAGCTTGTGTAAGGTTTGTTCCACCATAAGGGAGCGTGTTGATATAGTGTTTGTGAAACTCTCAAGTACGAGACTCGAGGAGTGGAGTAGGGACGAAGGAGTGAGCTTCGTGGCCGAATCACTATAAATCCGCGTGTCACGGTTTGATCTTTCCTTACTTTACTTTCGTTTACTTACTTGTTATTGATTATACTTGTTGTTGTTTTGAGCTCACATAAATATCGAATCGAACATTTTTATAAACTCGACTTATAATGCAAACTTTCTAAAACTAAATTAAAAACGGTGAAACTATTCAACCCCCCCTTCTAGTTTCTACACTACAGACTTGGAAGTCGACCTTATGGTGAGAGGTGTTGCGAAGTGGTCATTTTGCCTTGAGGCGTTAACGGTGTTTGGTGGTGGACTACATGGAAATGAGGTAATGTTCATTGTAATTGGTTGAGTTGTGGTTTCTTTGCATTAGAGTTTCTCGCCCATCGTCCCTGTTAGTGATATACTCAAGACAGGTTACGTCGGACGCAGGTGGTAGTGGTAGGATTTGTTGATCCGTAGTTTTTGTGAATATGAAGTTTGGAAATTAGATTTTTGTTAAAAAAAATAAATGATAGATTTTGTGTTTTTGAAAAAGAGATAAATTTTGGATCTAGTGTTTTCCATTGATGAAGTGTCAAAGTTTATGTTTTAAAGAGGTTTTGCGAGTGTTTTTGGTCAAAAAATTGTGTCAGTTTTGATAAAATAAGGTTTCTGGTGGTCAAAAAAAGTTTTCTGGTGAATCGGAATCTTTTTAGGGGGACAAAAAGTGGTTTTTGTGCCAATATTGTTTCTTGAAGCACTGATGACACCATGTTTACATAAGGTACGTGTTAGGGGTGGAGGTAGCTAACTGGTTTGGTTTCCCACGTACCGTAAGGACCCGAAGGTGTGACCAGAGTCACGAGTTGGGGGTAACACTCATCGTGTAGCTAATGCTTGAATGTGTGAATTCAGTATGTGTGGTAGAATTTGGTCCATTCATTGGAATCAACTTACTATTTATAGGGATGGTCTTAGGGTTTTGTGTCTCCCTGAAGTCCATTGATAGTTTTAGAATGGTCCACTTAGTGGACATCCAATCAACGAGACAGGAAAGACATGTTGTGTGTTTCTCTTGGTCTTGCTAGGAGCATGGAATGATCCATGCATGATAGCAGCACTATCTCTAAGCAAATGAGGTAGTGACATGTATTTTCTTACTACGACGGTCCTGGGAAGGTTCCCAGTCTTGTCGTTTCCTGAATGCCTTTGCTAGGCATTCGAGCTTGGCCTGGGGGTTTGTTTCCCAAGCATAATATGATGAGTTGTAACCATTGTTGGGCCTAGTTAGAGCGTGTGAAACTTTAGTTGATTGGGCTGAAGGTCTTACACACTATCAGTCACCTATATCTAATCTATATCTAGGGAATTAAATAAGTAGAACACTTATAAATTTAATTAACCAGATATATCCAATTCGTCTAGATCCGACTTAACTAGGTTAATCTGTTGGTCATTTAGTTAACCTAACCTAGTGTTACCCTTGTGCTATTAATTGCATGTCTAGGTTAGTTCTTGCGCTAAGATGCCCTCCCTTGAACGTCCGAGATTTAGTTTACTTAAATTGGGAACTTTACATGAGTAGGTTAGGTCAGGTCAACTTATCCAACCTTTGTCTTGATTTGCCTATAGGAGGTGTCCCTTGATTAATCATGTTAAAATCACATCAACTTAAGAATTAGTTTTGCGTGCTAGCACTAATTAAATTGTTGTTAGTTTGTACGAACCATAGGTAGATTTTCCTTAAGTAGTTTCCCTTATCCCCCTGTTTATCTTAATTGCATTTCTTCTGTTTTTGTCTCACCAGTAATCCAATCCAAAACCCCAAGACCTTTAACTACTTTCAATAAATTACAAAATACGAAAATAGCCTCATTCTGTAGAGCACTAGGAGTCCGTCTTCACCTGCTCCTAGTTGTTCCCCTAAAGAATGAACTTCCTCTGTGTATTTCCGTTTACTTTGCTATATTGATTAGGTACATTGCTTAGAGGTTGAAAGCTTGACCTTGCATATCATGTATTTATTATAAGTACACATGTTATCTCACATGTGTAAGGTATTGAATCAATCAAATTATTTTGTTATTTTATATAGTATCGAAGCTTAGGTACGACCCATAAAATATTTCTTATCATATGGTCATCAGCTACTCGTCGGTGATCCGAAGGGATCCTCGCTTTTTTTTAGTACCACACTCATAAATCCTATCCCACAAAACCCAAGCCGTCATAATACACCCCGTATTTATGTTGAGATATCTATTAATTAAATTTGTCTCATTCACAAAAATTTGTTTTTACCATTGGGGATTATTGTTGTCGAAGATATTAGTTGAAAAAAAACCTTGCGACGCACACCTAAAAGCAAAGCAAGTCATGATGTAAAAAAACGTCATAAAAAGGATGAGATCGTTAAGCAATAGACATCTCTATCGATGAATACAACTCTGCCTTCATTCAAACAAACCACAAAGAAGATAAGGGAAAAAAAAGAAGATAAGAAGACGTGGTTTTCAACACTCATCCCTGTTTGTTCATCTGGAAGACTCCGGGCAAAACTGCGTGGGAGTGTTAGACAATTAGGTTATTGGCTTAAACCCATTGTAGGCTTGGGGTTCATTAAGTTTAGAGTTTAGATTATGTTGCTGTTAGCCTTAAAGTTATGTCATTGATGGGAATTGCAATAGTATTTAAGTAAAGGGACTAAATGTGTCAACATTGTAAAGTATGGCACTTAATTTCCTATAAATACCTTCCTAGTTGCAACTAGGAAGGGTGGATGTCTCATTGTATTTCAAGGTGTGTGTGTTTTCCTTCTTTCTCTCTTTAGAAAACACACACATCTTCCCAATTCTTTAATCTAATAAATACCATGTCTATTCTTTATTTCGAGCATCCACGACCTCCTGAAGGTGTTTTCTTGGTTACAACAAGTGGCATCAGAGCTAACCAGGGGTGAATCGTGGTGTTTTGTGGTGAAAAATTGTGTTTTCCGGTGTTTTTTCTCGGAAAAAGTATGTGTTTTATCGAGTAAGGATGAAGATTATCGAGTAAGGAATGGGTTTATCGAGTTAGATATCGAGTAAGGCATACTTTTATCGAGTAAGGGTCTGCTCTATCGAGTAAGGTTAATACCGAGCATGTTCTATCGAGTAAACTTCATTTTTACTGAGTAAGGTATCTCTCCTTATCGTTTATCGAGTAAGGAATACTTGTATATATACTAAGGAATATTTGTTTATCGAGTAAGGTTTGTTTATCGAGTAACCAAACCTTTACCAAGTAAAAAAACTATATCGAGTAAGCAATATTCTATCGAGTAAGCTTACTGATTTATTGAGTAAGGAAGCCTTTTTATCGAGTTAGCACTATACCGAGTAAGGAAAGGGTTTTCGAGTTAACACACTAGTTAAATTTGTCTCATTCACAAAAATTTGTTTTTACCATTGGGGATTATTGTTGTCGAAGATACTAGTTGAAAAAAAAACCTTGCGACGCACACCTAAAATCAAAGCAAGTCATGATGTAAAAAAAACGTCATAAAAAGGATGAGATCGTTAAGCAATAGACATCTCTATCGATGAATACAACTCTGCCTTCATTCAAACAAACTACAAAGAAGATAAGGAAAAAAAAGAAGATAAGAAGACGTGGTTTTCAACACTCATCCCTGTTTGTTCATCTGGAAGACTCCGCGCAAAACTGCGTGGGAGTGTTAGACGATTAGGTTATTGGCTTAAACCCATTGTAGGCTTGGGGTTCATTAAGTTTAGAGTTTGGATTATGTTGCTGTTAGCCTTAAAGTTATGTCATTGATGGGAATTGCAATAGTATTTAAGTAAAGGGACTAAATGTGTCAACATTGTAAAGTATGGCACTTAATTTCCTATAAATACCTTCCTAGTTGCAACTAGGAAGGGTGGATGTCTCATTGTATTTCAAGGTGTGTGTGTTTTCCTTCTTTCTCTCTCTAGAAAACACACACATCTTCCCAATTCTTTAATCTAATAAATACCATGTCTATTCTTTGTTTCGAGCATCCACGACCTCCTGAAGGTGTTTTCTTGGTTACAACAAGTGGCATCAGAGCTAACCAGGGGTGAATTGTGGTGTTTTGTGGTGAAAAATTGTGTTTTCTGGTGTTTATTCTCGGAAAAAGTACGTGTTTTATCGAGTAAGGATGAAGGTTATCGAGTAAGGAATGGGTTTATCGAGTTAGATATCGAGTAAGGCATACTTTTATCGAGTAAGGGTCTGCTCTATCGAGTAAGGTTAATACCGAGCATGTTCTATCGAGTAAACTTCATTTTTACCGAGTAAGGTATCTCTCCTTATCGTTTATCGAGTAAGGAATACTTGTATATATACTAAGGAATATTTGTTTATCGAGTAACCAAACCTTTACCAAGTAAAAAAACTATATCGAGTAAGCAATATTCTATCGAGTAAGCTTACTGATTTATTGAGTAAGGAAGCCTTTTTATCGAGTTAGCACTATACCGAGTAAGGAAAGGGTTTTCGAGTTAATACATAGATTTATCGAGTAAGGGAAGGATTTACCGAGTAAGGAAGCTTATCGAGTAAGGGATTTTTTTCGAGTAAGGAGTGATATTTCAGAATTTCAAGGGTTTTTGCCGAGCTTCAAGGAATGAAATTCTTTAAAGTTTCTCAAGGTTTCGTTGAAAACCTAACATACAAAACCCTAGTTTTCAAACCCTAAAGAATTAGGGCATATCACAAACTTATCATCACACCAAAAACACATATGATATTATTGTCTACATCTTATAGAACATGATTCATTTCATTGTTTCATTATCTTAGTACCAATTTATCTCACTTCTAAACACATCACGTATAGCTTAAAAGATCCTGATCAAGAATTACAATCAAATGACAACGGCTAGTATCGGATATTTGTGAGTATGGGGTAATTCTTTAATGTTTACTTGGGTTTGAAGTAACGTTTTACGGGCGCGTGTACTTATTTCATCTTCTTTCTTTCTTCCCTCCCGCGAAGATGACTTGTTTGGGCATATGTTAATGGTGACGAAGACTTGGATATCTAGTTACTTTTGTGATTCTTTCTCTCTATACCCACAAAGTAGCTATCACTTTAAGGAGTTACTTTGTAGTGCTCAGTGTCACACGAAGTTGTGGATATCCAAGAGGTGATGTACGTCTCATACTTGATGGTTGGTTGGTTGAAGAGTATAGAGTACTTAGGGATTCGATGGTGTACGAACTCTCTACATCGTTCTTAGTCACAAGAAGAAGTACAAGCTTAAGTCACAAGTCTGGGGGATCTTACTTCATTCTCAAGTTCGTCATATTGAGCTTTTCCTCCTGAGATTAATAGAAATAGCCGTCGTTGTTGATTCAGAGGTTGATAAAGAGTAAGACAATTTCAAATGGTATCGTTAGTAGATTGGGATTATCGACATCTTCACACGTGCTGATTATGATTTATGCTAAAGTGCTTCTGGTTAATACTTCATGTACACAATGTTATGTTGATTCCGATGAGATTGCAATCATCAGGGGAGAGAAATGTGTACATCAAGGACACACAACAGGTTCACGTGACTGGGCTTAATCATTTATTCCGGAGTTGATATCCGCAGAGATGGTCAGTGCTTCATCCTGTTACTTTGGTGTCATCGTTTCTACCTTGTACATTATGGGCTGATTTGTAAGATAGCTGGAATGCATTTGTTGATGATGAAGATGTTGATACTTTGTTCCCCTGAATAGGCAATCTTGAAGAAGGTCGAGTTCACAGTCTGTTTTACATATTCCGCTGTGTGTTAGAAGACTAAAGACGGTTTGCATTTAATTATCAAAAGACTTCTTCAGATTTAGGGCATTCATCAGAAATGTTGTCAGTTTGGGGGAGAGCACTAATTAGGGGAGAGTGTAAAGCCAGATTTAATCCCTAATTAGATTTGCTCACATTGTTCTTCTGCAAGTAAAAAGATGGCAGCTGAGAAGATTCTGGAAGCTGAATGAAGCAATGAAGTTTGAAGACCACTCTCGGAGCTGCTACACTTATATTTTATATTTAATTTTACTTGTAGGGAACGTATTCTCAAGTTCGTCATATTGAGCTTTTCCTCCTGAGATTAATAGAAATAGCCGTCGTTGTTGATTCAGAGGTTGATAAAGAGTAAGACAATTTCAAATGGTATCATTAGTAGATTGGGATTATCGACATCTTCACACGTGCTGATTATGATTTATGCTAAAGTGCTTCTGGTTAATACTTCATGTACACAATGTTATGTTGATTCCGATGAGATTGCAATCATCAGGGGAGAGAAATGTGTACATCAGGGACACACAACAGGTTCACGTGACTGGGCTTAATCATTTATTCCAGAGTTGATATCCGCAGAGATGTTCAGTGCTTCAACCTGTTACTTTGGTGTCATCGTTTCTACCTTGTACATTATGGGCTGATTTGTAAGATAGCTGGAATGCATTTGTTGATGATGAAGATGTTGATACTTTGTTCCCCTGAATAGGCAATCTTGAAGAAGGTCGAGTTCACAGTCTGTTTTACATATTCTGCTGTGTGTTAGAAGACTAAAGACGGTTTGCATTTAATTATCAAAAGACTTCTTCAGATTTAGGGCATTCATCAGAAATGTTGTCAGTTTGGGGGAGAGCACTAATTAGGGGAGAGTGTAAAGCCAGATTTAATCCCTAATTAGATTTGCTCACATTGTTCTTCTGCAAGTAAAAAGATGGCAGCTGAGAAGATTCTGGAAGCTGAATGAAGCAATGAAGTTTGAAGACCACTCTCGGAGCTGCTACACTTATATTTTATATTTAATTTTACTTGTAGGGAACGTTGTTAGCAATTCCCGTATGACATCACTTTGGGGAGAGATTGTTAACCTTAAAGTTATGTCATTGATGGGAATTGCAATAGTATTTAAGTAAAGGGACTAAATGTGTCAATATTGTAAAGTATGGCAATTATTTTCCTATAAATACCTTCCTAGTTCCAACTAGGAAGGGTGGATGTCTCATTGTGTTTCAAGGTGTGTGTGTTTTCCTTCTTTCTCTCTCTAGAAAACACACACATCTTCCCAATTCTTTAATCTAAGAAATACCATGTCTATTCTTTATTTCAAGCATCCCCGACCTCCCGAAGGTGTTTCTTGGTTATAACAGTTGCCTATTATGAAAACCTTGTATTTATTATAAATACACATAATATCTCACATATGTAGGATATCCAACCAATAAACTACTTTGTTATTTTACATAGTAGATGATAAAGCAGAATGACGCAAGCCCGGTCGTGGGTTAGAGTCCATTAGGGTTTTAAGGTTCTTCAGGAACTTTGCATTATAAATATTCGATTAATAACACATAACACCTACGAGGGATTTCATTGTTTAACATTGTATCATCAGCGGGTCTGATCCCAAGTCCTAGCCAACCACCATAAGGCGCTGCTTTTATGCCACCCCGTCATTCCCTAGCTGCCATTTATCTCCTCCATTCTTTTTTCTATAAAAACCTACGTAATTTTCAGCCAAAACATCACATGCGTGCTATATTGGTCATAATTGTCAAATTGTTTGGAATTCACAATTAGCCTTATTCTCTTCTTCCAATTATGCATAAAACCCAACAAAAATCACCAACTTCGAATGCCCGATACGCCGGCAAACTCCGCCGTAACCTTCTACTATATTATTTTAATGTTGCTTTCCTTTGCTATTGCTTTGTTTCGCTTTTGGTGACGTTTTTTGAAGATTTGCTACCGCTTGATGTCGGATATCCATAACAAATTAATATTGCTTATAGCTTTCGTCGTTTTTTTTAAGTTTTTGCTTTTGTGTGAAGATTTTCTCCGCTTGATATCGGATGTCTTCATCAACGAATTAGTTTCTTTATGCTTATTTAGTTTATAATATAATCTGAGCTTTCGTGATTTTATCGCTAGAATTGCGAAAGAGTATTAGATGATAAATTAGAATGACTCGAGTCCAATTGTAGATTTATGGTCCATAGGGTTTTAAGGTTCTTCATGTACTTTGCATTATAAATATTCAATTAAATAAAATATATCCCCAATGAGAGATTTCAATGTTTCACATGTGCATGGTCTTAAGAAATAAGTAGTCAAGAAAAAAATTGAAAATGACCTACAATACATCCAAAGTTCCAAACGACTTGTCTCAAACCCGTGACCACCTTTACTAGTAGCACAAATTGTACAAGTCTGCCCACACGAGCATTTACTTCTCCATAATTCAAAATGAGCAAAAGAATCTAACCTTCACACTCTAAAACTGAACAATGAATCAGACTGGATTATAACTAAAATATCCACAAGTAAGCTTGACTCTTTTCTCATTCTCGGTCACCTAAATAAAAGTGTAGAAAACAAGTGTTCTTTTTCTCTTTATCAATGGCCCATCAAATTATGCCAAACTAGTCAAGTAGACAAACAAATTTATTATTAACCGTGCAATAATATATGATAGTGACCCAGTGAATAAAACTTAAAACTAAGTTCTTACTAGTTCTGAAACAATGACTTAATAGCTAGTTATGTATACGTACAAAGAGTGGTAAAGAATAAGATGGTACAATTTATACATTACTCACAATTACAGAGTGGTAAGAAATCGGAACACTTAACCCTAACTTTATTAGTATATACATAATGATCAAACTAATGAAGAATCTTATAATAATTTTATAGATTTTTTTTATTTTTTTTTATTTTTTTTTTATTTTTTTTTTGGAACAACAAATTGAATTAGAAGCCTAACTAGGAGATAGTCAACCAATTAAATAAGAAAGCGTTGCAAGGGTTGTAAAGCACTTCTCAAATTTATGGATGTTTTACGAAGCCTATAGGAGATCTAGTTAAAATTGAAAAACTTTCCCTTATTAATTAAGAAGGAGGTTTCGATTTGGTCTAGCAAAAGCTAAGGTTAGTATCATTCCTAAACCACCATAGCTAGGATCCCAAGTATTAGATGAGCCACAACATCTACCAAGTTGGAGATTTTTGTAGGCAGCTTTGAACAACTTGCAAGGGCATAGATATCATGGACATTGTCGATAGAGACATTGTTGATGTTCCACCACTTTAGAATCTCTAACCGGCCACGTGGTCTTGGAAATGGTACAATTTACCAAGACATGATATTCGTCTCTAGATCATTATCATAAACCGGGTAAAGAACTAAATGGATATCGAACCCTCTAATGTCTAGGTTAGTTCTTGTAGGGATCTTTTATTTGCGGTTCTATAAGAGGAAATGTCAACTTTAATTGGAAAAAAAAGTTATTCCATCTTGTAGTTCCAGTGATCGAATTAGATTACGAGACAATAAGCTATCTCATGCCCTTAACCATAAAATTTGAACGTTGGATAAACCGATCCAATCCAACTAAATTTCAGACTGTTGATTCAAATTATGTAAACAACTTCACAAACCAATCAAAACCACCAAAACCACAACTATGTTAGATCACCCGAGACCTTTGGTCTAATAGTATGTAAGTTTTTTTTTTTTGGAACATTAGTAGTATGTAAGTTGCATATCCAACCTATAGATTGTGGGTTTATGACTTGCTGGAGGTATTTGTAAGATATTTGTTATAGGGTATATATGGGGAAGGAAAAAAAAAATGATTTGTCCTACAATTCGGTTTCATTGTTCATTTGAAAAAAAAAAAAAACTCTATAACCTTTTCTAAATAACTAGTCGTATCTTGAAAGGCATTTTAGGACAAAATCTTGTTACCAAAAAATTCATCTACTTTGAACTAACTACATAACAAAAGGGATTGGCTATATAACAAAAGGGATTGGCTACCACAAAACCAGGTGGTATTGTAAAACCAGGTGGTAAACAATTGTTGTGTTGTCGATTTGTCATTGGATAGGAGTTTACTGTTGCTTTAGTCATGGCTACAAAACCCTACAAATGGGGTTTTTATTATAAAATATTTAATATTTGTGGTTGCTTTTAGCTTTCTTGTCAGTGATTGGTTGGTGATGTGTCAACATAGGTTGACATGCAGCCAGGCGAAAGGGTCTGTTAGTTATTGTCTACATCATTTTTAGTGTCTCAAAACAGTAATTATTGTACTTTTACTGTTAAAATTGGATCACTTGTGCAACGTGTTCGTTTTCTATTGGTGATCATTATAAGCTAGCGAACTAAACATGTGTATGCCGTTTTTCTATACAAAAACAGGATCTTCTACATATGCAAAATGCAAAATATGTTAATTTAAGAGTAATAAATGGTAACTTAACGCATTTATTATATCCTTTCAAGTAAAAAGCTTTTGCTTCAAACCGCTTGACATCTACTAAGTCTTTGATTCAAAGTCTTTTAAAAAGTCATTCATGCAATGCTAAAAACCTTATGAAAAGCTTTTCCAAATAGTAAAAAGCTTTTTGTCAAATGGCCCATTACAGATGCTCTATACACTGTATTAAAATAGTATATAATTGGGAGTGTAAGGAGTGTGTCCAGTGTTTGGCCGCGGTCGTCCTGCATTCACAACCCCCCTCCACTCGGCCCTACTTTGCTCTTCACCAACGTCCGGCTTCCAAACCCTCGACCCGACTTTCACTAAAATAAAAGATAAAATGAGGGTGCCAATTATTTCAAGGTCAGTGTCTTGCTACCATACAACTGTATTTTATGGATTTTATATCATCGATCAATAGTGGAGAGTTTTCACGCCAAAAGAAAAAGAAATATGTGTAAAAGTTAAAGTTTCAAGAATAGCGAAGGACTCATATTTTCTTAACAACATTTGTTCTGGTTTATACATTCCTCCGTAAAGTATTGAGCTATTAAACGATTATTCTAGGTTTAACTCATGTGATATTGTGGTTTATCATGTTCTACAACAATATATCAGTTAAATATAAGTACTGTATTATTATTTTTGTTTTTGTTTTTATTTTTATTTTTATTTTTATTTTTCAGTTGAGGATTTATTAATCCTATTATTATAACTTTATTGCATTCTTGAGTACACTTTTTTAAGAGGTACTTACATATATACCTACTAACACTTGTATACTTGCATAGTTCTTCAAAATATGCTTAAACACCATTATACATTATGCATTAAAAATTAAACTTATGTTTTGAAGAAATATTCAAATTTTACAAGTTTCAGTTGCTATATATGCAATTCTCCCTTTTTAATCACATATAACTATAATATATTGTTTATAATCACATATGTTTATAGTGTGTTGTTTAAAAATTGCATATATTATATATTACAGTGTAAAGTATAAAATTCAAATGAGGTTCCAAGCTACTTATTTACTATAAATTACATAGGATTTTATAATGTATATGTTATCACTATCCACACAAAAAAATACATATATATAAAATAAAAAAATAATAAAATAAAAAATTGTGGGTAGTATATTGAATGACTACTCCATGAGTCCATGAAGAAGGGGAAAAAATAGCTGATCGTTTTAACGATGTAATTTTTTTTTAATGGCGATTTTATTAAAATTAGACAGGAGCTAGAAACAAAAGAAGCTACACGTGATTACAAGTATGAACAAGCAGTAATTGGATCATTAGTCCAGTTTAACCAACATGGTTTACAATTCCTACTCCTATGAGAAATCCATAAGTGGGAGAGGAGTTTTATATCTCGCCAACCAAGTCTTTCCTCGGGGGTTTAGCATCGAAACATATCCTGTTACGGAGATTCCAAATTGCCCACAAAGTTGTTTGAACTACCGCATCAAAAATCCGAGCAGATTTAGTGGGCAAATTTGTGTTATCAGCCCACTTAATTAAGGACGGAAGATCTTTGGGATAATCATGAAAGCCCCACCATTCCGAAACCAAAATCCAAAAAGATTTAGCTATTGCACAGTCGATAAGGAGATGTTGTGAGGTTTCAATATCATCGTTGCAAACCGAACACCGTGTCGAGTCAAGATAATCCCTCTTGAGTCAAGGTTCGACCGAGTAGGGATGAAAGATTCAATGTGTTTTCGCATTGGAGAAACTGTGTAGCATCTTGAATCATTCAAACTGAACTCCCAACAATCCTGTGAAGACGAGGGGACAAAATTCATAAGGAGGTGATTAAGCTCGTCTAATTGAACTCTTTCTGTACCGTCCCTTATGGGCCTTCTCCAATCCCATTTGATAACATAAGACCGATTATCCAGATAACATCGATCCATGACTTTGCAATCTCTGGTTGACTCAAGTAAAAAGAGCCTCGGAAACAATGTTTTAAGACACTCATCACCAATCCATATGTCATGCCAGAAAGAAGTCTGGGAACTGTCTCATGTTTTCCTCTTAAAGATATGGTGTAAATTGATATTCATTATGTGCAGATACTTATCTAAGCCAATTATGCACTTCCAAGGACTTGGCTGCAAGGTACTCGAGGTATTCGTGAAGCCGAGACCCCCATAGACTCCATAATTGGATTTGATAACTCTTTTCCATAGAGTATATTCATCTAAATCTGAATGAAATTGCCACCTCCACTTTGTTAACATAGCGAGGTTGGACGCTTAGAGGCTTCCAATTCCAAGTCCACCATTATTTGTAGAAGAACAGACTTTCTTCCAAGCTATCCAAGCAAGCTTCTTATTCGAGTCCAAAGGCCCTCCCCAAATGAAATTACGTCTAAGCTTCTCCATATAATCAATAACATATTTGGGAGCTTTGAAGAGGGGCCCAGGGCTCCTAGCACCGATTTGATGGATTTGATGAGTGTAAGTCTTCCACAATAAGAGAGAGTTTTTGCCTTCCAAGATGAGAGGCGATTATGAAACTTATCAATGATAGGCTTCCAATTCAACCCTTTGTTCATATTAGCACCAATAGGAAGACCTAGGTACATGCAAGGGAGTAATGAGGGTTGAAAATTAAGGAAAGAAGCAAAGTTATTTGTATCATCAACCGAACCCCAATACCAAACAATTTGCTTTTTGAAAAGTTTACTTTCAATCCAGATGACATGTGAAAGCATCTCAAGATACGACAAAGGTTTTTGGCATTTTCTAGAGACCATTTGCTCAAGATGAGAGCATCATCCGCAAATTGTTGGTGAGACACTTCAACGTTATCATAACCCACATGTATGCCTTCAAATATGCTATTAGCCTTAGCTCTTGAAGGGTGACATGAAAAGCTTCCATGGCAATAATAAAGAGAAATGGTGATAAGGGGTTCAATTCATACAATGCTATTTGGGTTGTTAAATGGCATGTTAGAACTTGAACTTACAATTTTTTCTTGCCACCCTAGCTAATTGGTCATAATTTACTACTCTATATAATTATCTGGTATTGTTATACATACGGTCTTTGTAGTTAGTGATACCCCCCTTAACTTGACATTAATAATTTTGTATTAACTTTTCATACTTTATTATAAGTTTTCTAAACAAGTCTGATCAATATCAAATTATGTTTAGGTTTTAATATCAACTCTTTCGGTTCTCGGGAAACAACAAAATATTGATTCGGGATGGTCTTTAGAGAAGGGTCAGTTGACACGTACCCACAGGCATACGGATCTCGGCTCCAATTTAAACCTTTTTATCTAAATCCCTGTATAATCAGTTGTTTTATTTTATTTTTCTAAAATATTTTTTCCGCTGTGACAACCCAAAAAATAACTTTTCTCAATAAATTAGAGGGTAAAGATATAATTTAAAGGGGAGTATGAATAACCAAACCCATAATTATTCAAGTTGAAAAAGTACTTCACTTCTGTCAAC
This sequence comes from Artemisia annua, assembly GCA_014162995.1. Taxonomy (NCBI): domain Eukaryota; kingdom Viridiplantae; phylum Streptophyta; class Magnoliopsida; order Asterales; family Asteraceae; genus Artemisia; species Artemisia annua. The sequence goes on from LBNU01039147.1 coordinate 132,126, forward strand.
AAGACAAATACTTCTTCGCTATGATACAAGAACAATGCAAAGTACATAATAAACTACGCCATAGCAAACTATCAGTTTTCTTTTTAGCAGCATTAACTAGCCACATTATTGAACCAGAACAAATACGATATTCTATCCGTGTCTATATATATATATATATATATATATATATATATATATATATATATATATATATATATATATATATATATATATATATATATATATATATAAAATAAGATTATAAGGATTTTCTTTTGTTGATCATTAGTTAAAGCATCCACCCTGGTATACGTCCATTAGCATTTCGTGATGTATTTCGAGCATCGATTTCATCATTGGGTGCCTCATTGTTGTAGCTGAAGAACAAGAGTAAATAGAAAAAAATAAAAATACATGTCAGAAATATTTTTCTGTGGTTGTTATAACTGACCCAAAAAAGACTCCTCAATGGCTTTTCTAGGTAGAAATGTACCCATTTAGCATATTTTCATTGCAATCAAGACGTTGAATATAAGCCTCCTGGTGAGAAGGCGGTAGCTGTTGTCTGTTCTCAAAATTGCGCTCATGTGCTGCCCATGATATTTGATAAGCTGCAGTGCTTTCTTCCAACTACAAGAACATAAACAACATTATGAAATTTGAAACTCCTTAATTTGTGAATCGGTAGCAGTCATGGCCCGTCAACAATCTTATTTGATTACCAATACGTTTTTTTAACCGCCCTAAACTTTTAAAAATATTTCACCATATATATACCAACTTCATCTAAATTTGGATCTTAATGAGACCACGTCCGATTGAAATGACTTACAAGCTCTACGGCAATATCATTCTTCTCATGATATCCAAAATTTTACAATGAAATCTGGACGTATACTCCGTATTTACAATTAAGGATTATTTTCATACCTTACGCCTTAGGGATTTGTTAACTTCCAACAGTGATTGTTCCTGTAACAAGATTAGAAATTAGTTTTCTTTCTTCATTGAACTTAAACTAGATTATTAAATAATTTTTTTGATTAAATTTATGTGAGTACATGGTAATCAAGAATCTGTTATTTAGACTGACTAGCTACTACTGGGATAATACCTTGGGAATATGAGACTGCATTGGATCTAAAGAGAACAAAACTAACCTTCACAAAAAGTAGAACACTCAAATTTCTGAGGCACACAAATCCGTGTGCAAATCACTTTCCTATAAGTTGAACAAACACCGCATTTTTTTGGAGGACTTTAAAGAGGTCTCTTGACTAGGAAAGAAAAATTACCCTAAGTTTAGTATATATCTAACTCAGCGTGTCCACATATCCACATAAAGCCCGCAATAAGCTCAACATTGTGGAAAACTTCTTTAGCAGTTGGGTTATTAAGATCCTACTTCCGCTCCGCTTGCCAGGCACCCAATATTCAATACACGAGTTTGCTAACTCATAAAAATGATTACATCACTAAATATATATCCTGGATTTAGTAATATGAGTTATTTATTCACCCCTGACTTTGTCCATTTGTTTTCAAGGGCAGTTTTGTCATTGATATAATCTGTTTGAACTTTAAAGGCAGAAACATCATGTATATTATATTCCTTTCATTTTTCTAGCTCCTTGTATTTCCTACTGTCTTGGTAGTTTCTAATACATTTTCAACATTCTTTATATATAATTCTTCATTTTTATTAGTTGACATTCATATTATTTTAAAGGCTGAAATTGGATCTGAGTATCTTAGGTTTTATTCAATAATTATCCCATCGAAGATACAATTATTATGATAATGTTTAACAAACAAAAAAATAGACATTAAATTGGTAACTTTGTCGCACGGTTGACATTCAAGATCGAATAAACACAACTAATAATGAACTAAGTGATTGCATACTTATCGGATTTTACCTTCTGTTGTAATCCTGAGAGTTGATCAAGCATATGTTTAGTCTGCATTCAACATTTGGAAAAAACATTATTACTATGCCTAAGGGAAGAAAATGAGCACTTAAGAAACTGTTTAGTTCTAGTTCTGTCTCATGAAAAATCGTATGCATCATGCCATTTAGATTGATGTACCTTAGTCGACCGGACACGCCTGAGAGATGAGTCGAGTTGACGCTCAAGCTGGTCAAGTTCTTTTAATCCCAACTGCTCTAATTCCTCCCCAATATAATGCCTGTATAGAAATATACACTCATTATAAAGGAGATCCATATACGCATAAATAAAGCTAGAATGAACCCCAGGCCGGTAGGACAGTTCATGCAAATAATTATCCAAATTCAGCATCATGGGTGACCCAATTTTACATTCTTTGATTTAATATACTGACTTGTAGATTTTGGGTGATCAGTATAAGGTCCCCAAGATGTGACAAAATATACCTTTGAGATTGTTGCAGGATATCAACTTTTGCTTTAAGCTTTAAATACTCCTGATAGCTACTCTGCAAGGTTCATGGCAATAATTAGTCCTAGTTATTCCTTAGGAAGATATATCTAAGTGAAGTCAAACAAATGCGAACACCACCAAGGGTGTCCAAGGAGGTCAAATAACTATGATTTTTTAACCAAAGAACAAGATACCAAGGTTTCACGCCACCTCTTGTTATGCACGGTGCCAATTTTCATCAGTAAGAGCTTTGCCTTGTTTGTGGATGTGTATATTAAAATATAAACCCGAAACATATATATGAACTTAGTCGGTTAATGGCCAGATACCTTAGTGACCAAAAAAGGTTACGATATATATAAAACGGCCTGAGTCTACATACAGAAAAAAGGCAAAAACATTTCTTTTTTAACAGATTCAATTTTATTTCACAATTAAAACCTCTAGCAAGAAGCTAGAGGATAAGAAGATTACCTGTGCATCTGGATCTTGATGGTCAGCTTCCATTGCGCCATAGCTGCATCTATGGTACCTTTCAAGCGTCTTGGACATGCTAGATAAAAAGTACAGTCAATAGAGATGATGAGTTTGATTTAGAAAGTTAAGTGAATAGAAGAACAAGAGTACTCAAATGTTTTTTTAAGGATGATTCACTTTCGATGCTTTAGAATCCAGTGATAAAGAAAGTTTAGGTGAGAGTTTTCAAATTTGTGAAAACCTATAAGATGATGGCCTCCTCTTCATATTTTGTTTGGGAGTTGATATACGCGGCATGCAAGAGAACTAGAGAAGTTTATACGTGCCTATTGAATATGAAACTTGTCCCATTGTGACCGTGAGACACAACAATCTAATAAAACGACTCAATATGTGAAAATAAACTTGCAATAGGTGAAAGAAAATCAGTTCAAGTTACACATCAAAGCTTCCTACTATCCCGTTCAAAATGGCAAAAATGGATGGCCTTGATATATACGATGATTTTAAATATAAACAAACAACTACATTTTAATTTATCAATATACTATATTCTTTCTTTCGTCATAACTTATTTTGCGTGCTCTCTTCAGTTTTCTTGATATCACATGATCAACCGTAAGAGCACACTAATCACTATCCTCAATTTTTTGTTCCATTCACCATGTAAGCATAAGTTGCTATGACAGTATCCTAGCGATACAGATATCATATCTGAGATATGGGATAATAATGTCCACGGCTTAAATAAATAGGCAAGGGAGCCAAAATTTAGCATCCCAAAACAGTACACTTTAAGAAAAAAAGAAATGTCCACTAGACCATAGACATACGGATTGTATCTCAACAAGTCATGTCTATGTTAAAATAAGACGTATTTGATTGAGTCTGTCTATCACCGCCTTTATCTACATGCATATTCAACATGTAGGCGAACTTTTGCCCACAAACTTTGTGCATATTGCCTGGACTTCTGCTCCCTTGATGTAAGGGATAAATCCAAACATTTTCCCTAGAGATGATATGATCTGTTAAGGTGTGACGGATAATAATACTAAATTCTTGCACTTCACATAATTTTGGTTTTTCAGTTTTTCTCTGAAAACTGGAAAATCGGATCAAAAGTAACTAGCCAAGAAAGTCATAAATTGACACAACTCATACATATTGATACTATACTTATTGGTTTTGTGTAATGTAGTGTACCAATTACATATGAAGTTCAAATAAGACTATATTGGTTTTGTATAATCTTGAAAATACCAATCAAAAGTAGTTTATAATAATTTTTATTTCTCTTGATATAAAGTTCAGAGAAAATTCCCATCTAAATTTTTTCAATGAGTGACAATTGCTCGAAACACGGAAGGGTGAAAAATAATCCATAACTTGTTGTCCCACTTTTCTCTTTAGATCGATATAATAAGTTGCAAATATGAATAAGTAAAAATCTATAATGTCATTAACCATTAAACGATACTAATACATATGTTTATATAGAGTATGAATCGGTATGAGATGAACCGATGTATCTCTTCATTTGTTTCTTAACCGATTTAACTAACTATTCGGTTATAAAGTTTCTAACTGACAAGTTTGGTCCTTTAACTTCTAA